>ONZH01000366.1:0-18950 GCA_900303285.1 Rhinella marina
CAGACTGGGGGAACATGCTAATAAATCAGATGCTGTTGGTGCATCTTGAAGGCCACACTCCCTTTACCTCCGCAAAAAAATTATGGACACAATCAAATCAAGAGTTTTCCTTTAAATATGGATCAATTCTTGTTTTATGAAGAGATCTGCTACTTTCTAATATACTTTGCATGTAAAATTCTCACCATTTTTAAGATCTGTGCTTGCAGTCAGTAAATGGAAACATTCATAGTAACACCCAGAAGATGAAAACCCCTATAGTCCTAATACTTCTTATAGGTAAGAGTTTGCTACTCATGTATCTAGTTTGGACCATGTGAGCTAAGCAACCTGGACTCCAGGATGATATATTGTATTTGCACTGATACATTGTAGCAAACTAGCACATTCTGTCAAATGCCAGCACAGGAGATGTTTACATAATCTGCATAGAGAGCGGGAAGAATTATGTATTAATTTATTTTGGGGGAGGGGCTGAGAAATGTATAAAACCGAGGAGACCCCCCAGCATTGTATAGAGGGGCTGCACAGCGTGTTCACTCTATAGGATATCATTGGCGAGGTCTCCTTTAAATCTCCTCCATTTGTGTGGGCACAGAGCACAGAAGCCAATGGTTACAGTATCCCTGCTCTCCTGATCACTGAGCCGTTATGTCTCCTCTCTAATGAGCAGCAGATAGCGGTGTGACCAGCCAAACAAACAGATTTTCTTGGCTTCCCAATGGAATTCAACAGCAGGAGAATGAAAGGAACAGTAATTCACAAATCCTCTTTACAAGTGTTTATCAAAGTAGTCAGATCTGGCTGCAAACACTTCCAGAATGTGCCGTGTGGGAGATGCTTCCCGCACCCTGTGGATAAACAAGCACTTATCATGGGTAAGGGCTTCCCCTCAAGTTGCACTATATGTATGGATACCATTTTTAAAAGGTATCTGTCAGCAGCTTTGTACCTATGACACATGTAACAGGTCAGCCAGTGTCACAGGTACAAAACTGCTGACAGATGCCCTTTAAAGGGAACCTGTCATCTCCGAAACCCCTGAACTAGAGTAAGTGTTGTATAGTGTAAGTGATGCTGAATCCGAATATGTAAGTTTTATCTTCATACTCACTTCCATTCTGACGCTGTGCTCCCACAAACCTGCAGTAAAACGCACTCAGTGGACTCCAGTGCTCACTCACATAATGGAGAGGACTCAAAGAAGAGTCCAGTGAGTGCATTTTACTGCAGGTTTGTGGGAGCACAGCGTCAGCATGGAAGTGAGTATGAAGATAAAACTTTCATATTCGGATTCAGCATCACTTACACTATACACCACTTACTCTAGTTCAGGGGGTGTTTCGGAGATGACAGGTTCCCTTTAAGGCTACTTTCACACTAGTGTTAGAGTTTTTCAGTATTGAGATCCATCATAGAGGCTCAATCCCGGAAAAAAAGCGCTTCAGTTTTGTCCCCATTCATTGTCAATGCGGACAAAACTGAACTGAACAGACCGGATCCAACAAAAATGCTAGTGTGAAATTAGTCTGACCCAAGGTGCTTAACCAGATGTTTATAGTCTATGGGCAGTTGGGACTTATTTCTGTGACTGCCGGAGCTGTCGGTTCTTCCCCTGCAATGACAAGGTTCTTTCGACAGGACCTTGTTTTCCGTCCTCCATAACGGAAACCAGACAGATCCGTAATGCAGGCCCATAGACTTCTATTATGAGGGATCAAAACAGAATGCCTCTAAAGGCTTCCGTTTTGACTTCCGTCTTATGGATTCCGCTATTTTCCGTTATAACGGAAAGCCATAATGGAATACATAACGTTGATGTGAACAAGCCCTAAATCGGGTATACATGCCGCAGTCTATTAAACTAGCAAATAAAATAAAAAATATGACAGTTACACTTTAAGTCATTTAAAAATGGTTAAAAATAGAAAAACATAAAAAATAGACCAGATGGGTAGAATTGGAAAAAAAAAAAAAAAAAAAAACAGTCTGCGATAGTTTTATGGGTTTCATTTTTACAGTGTTTTTCTATGCAGAAAAACTGCACTGTTACCTTCATTCTCTGGCTCAGTATAATTACAATGATAACTTATTTTTAAAGTTTCTCTTGTGATTTAATACCTAAAAAAAACCCAAAAACTTTAAAATAAAATGATTTTTGATTTGCATCGCTATATTCTGACCTCATAACTTTTTTATATTTCTGTCTGCAGAGCTGTGTGTACGGGCAATCTTTTGTTTACATTGATACCATTTTGTATGTATGACTGTGTATGCCTTTTTGATCACATTTTTTTTTTTTTTGGGGTGGGGGGGGAGGGGGTTTAAAGCAATGAAAAAACAGTGTAATTTGCCATATGGGATAAATATTTTAATAGTATGGGTGCTTTGGGAAATGGGTTTGCTAATGATGTTTATTTTTTGTTTATTATTATTATGGGAAAAGGGGGGGTGATCTGCATTTTTTTATTATTTTTAAAACTTTTCTTTACTTTTACTTCACTTATATGAAGTCCCCTTGGGACTTGAACATGTGATCATTAGGTTGCATGCTCCACAGACTACAATGCCTCAGATCCTTCAGAGGGACCAAGGCTGCCACTGCACTCCAGGGCTCCGTACGGCTCCCGAACCACTTGGACTCCTGGGGAAAGTTTCTTTAGATGTCGTGGTCACAATTGACCTTGGCATCTGGGGGGTTAAATATCTGCAACTGGGGTTATCGCCGATCGCCAACATTAGCCCCAGGTGTCTGTTGTGCAAAACAGCAGCTGACTGCAGAATGAGTGCCATCTTTAAAGTGCTGACGTCACCCCGTAAATGTACGGCAGATGTCCTGAAGGGATGAATATGGGAAATCTGGGAGTTCCATTTAAAGAAGCTGTACAGGATTGTACAGGATAACCATGGCTGCTTTCTGCCAAGAAACAACAGGACACTTGCAGACAGGTGTGGTGCTGCTTTTAGAAGAAAGCAGCCATGATTTCCTAATCCTAGAAGGAGTTGATCATACATAGAGTGATAATAGTTACCGATACCGTATATCATTATGTGAATGTTCCTAAGAATAGTCTGTCCTGGTCATGTGGTGATTGCTGCACGGCTCATTACAGCGCAGTTGTCACAGATCTCACAAGCACAGAGCTAGAAAATGATGAAAAATTGAAATACAAAGTAAATTAAAACTGGAAACCGCCTTTAAAAAGTGTCAAAACCAAAACACATGACCTTATCTTAATGTTTTATACCCCATTGACATCCAGAGCTAAAGTCACAATTCTGCTGGACGTCACTCAGAATCTGTCAGCACTGCCCTAATGACTGCTGTAAACAGACACTGAATCAGTAACAGAAGCATTCTGAATGCAGCTCTGGATGTGACTGGAGTAGAAGGATGTAGCTCAACGTCAGTACAGGAAGAGCTAAAGTGGGAATGTCCGTAGTCTAGAGCTGCCATTGGGGTGTACTGCTGCAAACCCCTCAAGTTAGCGGTAACTATCCGGTAAGAAGAGAACATGGACGGTGCAATATAAGTTATAGATCCTATAGATTCTCTTTACTATATATTACACAGTGGATCCCCCATTACAGGACGGTGGCCCCATGAGCAATGAACAATACATTAATTCCATCACACTGAATGTTTATGAGTGTCCATTATTAAAGCAAATGTATCCAATTGTCTTACTGAGCAGTGAACAATAGAAAGAGAAAAGAGTCGTCACACACTAATGAGATCCATTAGGTAACACGATAAAATCTAACAAAGCCAATTCATCCCAACTACACGAGTTATACGAGGATCAGGGGAATTCATCAGTGTGAAGATGCTGAAGGATTTCCAGATGTCTCTGCCAATTAATAGGTCAGCAATCGTATAGCTGTAGATACTGTATACAGATGATAGACACAGACAGACATGAATAGATACGAGACGAGATAGACAGACACGCGACTAGACAGACAAGCAACTAGACAGACAGACACGCGACTAGACAGACACGCGATACAGTAGTAGATCAATATGCAGTACATATGAGAGATAGATATGAGATAGTACATAGATAGATAGATAGATAGATAGATAGAAGATAGCAAATAATCTCCTGTCTAAGTACAGAACAGAACTAATCGATTCTAAGACCTCTCAAGCTGACAATCAATTGAATTGGGGGGGGGGGGGGGAACCAAACTCCGTATCTTCATGATGACATTTGTAAATGTCAGTCTCCAGGAACGTATTGGCAAATATGCATTTTTAAAAAGCTATAATACATGAAAGAATAAGAGAGATCTCTCTGTCGGATTATTATTCCCATTCTGTAGGGAGCACAGTGTGGCAGAACTTCAATGGACAATCCTATATAAAGCAGTGCAATATTCAATCCTTTCTGTATCTGCTCTATTTGTCCTGGAGGGTCTGCTGGCACAGACATGGAGACGGGGGGTGACTACTCTCCTTCCTTACTACCCTATGCACAAATATTCTCTTGTAATCTCAATGTAGAAAGAAGTGATTTCTCCAGCGCTCCTTAAAGAGAATGTGTCGTCAGAAAATGTCCTGCTGTTTAAATAACATATTTTTAAAGAATTTTTTATGATGTTTTTATTTTTCCACGTCATCCATATATTTAAACCAAAAAGATAAAATCCTGTTTATGTCTAATAATTGGCATCATTTTTTGGTCTGTACAGATCACTTTACTGCAGCTACCTGCTTATCTGTCATTCTGATCCTGCCTGTAATGATATCACCTCTGTGTATAGATAAGACAGGATCCTTCATTCACAATAGGTGATATCACAGCTCTGACATCTGCACAGGTCTCAGAGACTAGAAAACTCTCCCATAGAAGTCAATAAGGTCCCTTCTGACCATTGTGTCTATAGGGCTACTGTAAAGCAGTTTTCTTAATGCTGTTAAGAACAACTCAGGCAAGATGGCCGCCCCATAATCATGTTCAGGAAATAGATATTTATTTTATTATATATATTGTATATTATATCATTATGATATAATTCATTATTTATGTTTATTTTTCATTATAATGAAAATATATAGCTGCTGCAGAACCTCCTAATACAGAGCTCAGCTGCTGCAGAACCTCCTAATACAGAGCTCAGCTGCTGCAGAACCTCCTAATACAGAGCTCAGCTGCTGCAGAACCTCCTAATACAGAGCTCAGCTGCTGCAGAACCTCCTAATACAGAGCTCAGCTGCTGCAGAACCTCCTAATACAGAGCTCAGCTGCTGCAGAACCTCATAATACACACCTCAGCTACTGCAGAACCTCATAATACACACCTCAGCTGCTGCAGAACCTCCTAATACACATCTCATCTGCTGCAGAACCTCCTAATACAGAGCTCAGCTGCTGCAGAACCTCCTAATACAGAGCTCAGCTGCTGCAGAACCTCCTAATACAGAGCTCTGCTGCAGAACCTCTAATACAGAGCTCAGCTGCTGCAGAACCTCCTAATACAGAGCTCAGCTGCTGCAGAACCTCCTAATACAGAGCGCAGCTGCTGCAGAACCTCCTAATACAGAGCTCAGCTGCTGCAGAACCTCCTAATACAGAGCTCAGCTGCTGCAGAACCTCCTATACAGAGCTCAGCTGCTGCAGAACCTCCTAATACAGAGCTCAGCTGCTGCAGAACCTCCTAAATACAGACCTCAGCTGCTGCAGAACCTCCTAATACAGAGCTCAGCTGCTGCAGAACCTCCTAATACAGAGCTCAACTGCTGCAGAACCTCATAATACACACCTCAGCTGCTGCAGAACCTCCTAATACAGAGCTCAGCTGCTGCAGAACCTCCTAATACAGAGCTCAGCTGCTGCAGAACCTCCTAATACAGAGCTCAACCTGCTGCTGCAGAACCTCATAATATACAGACCTCAGCTGCTGCAGAACCTCCTAATACACACTGCTCAGCTGCTGCAGAACCTCATAATACAGAGCTCAGCTGCTGCAGAACCTCCTAATACAGAGCTCAACTGCTGCAGAACCTCCTAATACAGAGCTCAACTGCTGCAGAACCTCATAATACACACCTCAGCTGCTGCAGAACCTCCTAATACAGAGCTCAGCTGCTGCAGAACCTCCTAATACAGAGCTCAGCTGCTGCAGAACCTCCTAATACAGAGCTCAAGAACCTCTGCTGCAGAACCTCATAATACACACCTCAGCTGCTGCAGAACCTCCTAATACACACCTCAGCTGCTGCAGAACCTCATAATACAGAGCTCAGCTGCTGCAGAACCTCATAATACAGAGCTCAACTGCTGCAGAACCTCATAATACAGAGCTCAACTGCTGCAGAACCTCATAATACACACCTCAGCTGCTGCAGAACCTCATAATACAGAGCTCAGCTGCTGCAGAACCTCCTAATACAGAGCTCAGCTGCTGCAGAACCTCCTAATACAGAGCTCAGCTGCTGCAGAACCTCCTAATACAGAGCTCAGCTGCTGCAGAACCTCATAATACAGAGCTCAGCTGCTGCAGAACATCATAGTATGCAGTCAAGGGTGACCATGGTCACCCATCTCCCCAACAACCCCACAAATACATAAAACAGCTAAAAAGTTAAAAAATTTGTGGATACTGAAATATATTACATAAAATGTTGCCAGACACGTCACCATGTAGCTCTAGCCTAATATTGTTTGTGTTTTAACTCCTTAGCATTTGTAAGATCTCTGCTTGCTGTAAGCAAATTAAATATGCTATTAACATGCATTGATTAGACTGCTTGTCTTTCATTTTAAAATAACCTCTGTAAATGACAAATAAATAACCCATATTTACGACTCTCGTCTTATTTTTGTTTTTAGGTGGACTGTTCCTTTAATTACAGAAAACAATGGATCCAAATGTCCCTTTGCTACATTAACTCTTCATCAATTCATGTGTGGAAGAGACCAGGAGCGGCCGGTGACTGTGTGACAGCTGAAATAGCTCAGCCTGAGTCTTTACGCCTCCTGACTAATGGGCAGCAGATAGCGGTGCGACCAGCCAAACAGACAGATTTTCCTGACTTCTCGGCGGAATTCAGTAGAATTTTTTGTGAGTGAAAGAAACAGTGATTCACAGATCAAATCAGTCAGGTCGGCCTGCAAACACCGACTGACTGAGGGTGCAAGGTGGAGAGGTGGGATGGATGTCTATCTTGACGCCAAATGCTGGCCACTATAGTGTATTACCATACATTATAGAACTAGAAGTCCCAGCATGCATAGGGAGCTCTGGAAGATACAGGGGTTATCGTAAGCTCTGATGGACCCTTCGTACCATGGATCTGAATGGCAGCTGACAGACCACACTGACTACTGTGCTGGATACCCCCAACAATAGTCATTACTACAACCCCCTTCATACTTACTACAAACCTCAATCTACAGCGTAACCTCATTAGTACAACTTCCTACTATACCCTGTGGTCAACTGCACAATCCCCACAACAGTCCATGGTCATTCATACAATCAGCATAATGATCTGCAGGTAATTGTTCAGCCCTCTACTATCCCCCATGGTCATTGATATACACCCCTATATACCCCATAGTCATTGATATACACCCCTATATACCCGATAGTCATTGATATACACCCCTATATACCCCATAGTCATTGATATACACCCCTATATACCCCATGGTCATTGATATACACCCCTATATACCCCATAGTCATTGATATACCCCCTTATACCCATAGTCATTTATATACACCCCTATATACCCATGGTCATTGATATACAACCCCTATATACCCCATGGTCATTGATATACACCCTATATACCCCATGGTCATTGATATACACCCCATAGTCATTGATATACACCCCTATATACCCATAGTCATTGATATACACCCCTATATACCCCATGGTCATTGATATACACCCCTATATACCCATAGTCATTGATATACACCCCTATATACCCATGGTCCATTTAATATACACCCCTATATACCCCATGGTCATTGATATACACCCCTATATACCCATGGTCATTGATATACACACCTATATACCCCATGGTCATTGATATACACCCCCTATATACCCCATAGTCATTGATATACACCCCTATATACCTCCCCATAGTCATTGATATCACCCCTATATACCCCATGGTCATTGATATACACCCCTATATACCCCATAGTCATTGATATACACCCCTATATACCCCATAGTCATTGATATACACCCCTATATACCCCATGGTCATTTATATACACCCCTATATACCCCATAGTCATTGATATACACCCCTATATACCCCATGGTCATTGATATACACCCCTATATACCCCATAGTCATTATATAACACCCCTATATACCCCATGGTCATTTATATACACCCTATATACCCCATAGTCATTGATATACACCCTATATACCCATAGTCCATTTATATACACCCTATAATACCCCATAGTCATTGATATACACCCCTATATACCCCATGGTCATTGGATATACACCCTATATTACCCCATAGTCATTTATATACACCCCTATATACCCCATGGTCATTGATATAACCCCCTATATACCCCATAGTCATTGATATACACCCCTATATACCCCATAGTCATTGATATACACCCCTATATACCCATGGTCATTGATATACACCCTATATACCCCATGGTCATTGATATACACCCCTATATACCCATGGTCATTTTATATACACCCCTATATACCCCATAGTCATTGATATACACCCCTATATACCCCATGGTCATTTATATACACCCCTATATAACCCCATGGTCATTTATATACACCCTATGATACCCCATAGTCATTGATATAACACCCCTATATACCCATAGTCATTGATATACACACCTATATACCCCATAAGCATTTAATACACCCATATATACCCCATAGTCCATTGATATACACCCCATATACCCCATAGTCATTGAATATACACCCCTATATACCCCATAGTCATTGATATACACACCTATATACCCATAGTCATTTATATACACCCATATATTACCCCATAGTCATTGATTTACAACCCCTATATACCCCATAGTCATTGATATACACCCTATATACCCCATAGTCATTGATATACACCCCTATATACCCATAGTCATTGATATACACACCTATATACCCCATTAGTCATTGATATACACCCTATATACCCATAGTCATTGATATACACCCCTATATACCCCATGGTCATTGATATACACCCCTATATACCCCCATAGTCATTTATATACACCCCTATATACCCCATGGTCATTTATATACACCCCTATATACCCCATAGTCATTGATATACACCCCTATATACCCATAGTCATTTATATACACCCTATATACCCCATAGTCATTGATATACACCCTATATACCCCATGGTCATTGATATACACCCCTATATACCCCATAGTCATTTATATACACCCCTATATTACCCCATAGTCCATTGATATAACACCCCTATATACCCCATGGTCATTGATATACACCCCTATATTACCCATAGTCATTTATATACACCCCTATATACCCATGGTCATTGATATACACCCCTATTATACCCCATAGTCATTGATATACACCCCTATATACCCCATGGTCATTGATATACACCCCCTATATACCCCATGGTCATTGATATACACCCCTATATCCCCCATGGTCATTGATATACACCCCTATATACCCCATGGTCATTTATATACACCCCTATATACCCCATAGTCATTGATATACACCCCTATATACCCATGGTCATTTATATACACCCCTATATACCCCATGGTCATTTATATACACCCCTATATACCCCATAGTCATTGATATACACCCCTATATACCCCATAGTCATTGATATACACCCCTTATACCCATAGTCATTGATATACACCCTATATACCCCATAGTCATTGATATAACACCTATATACCCATAGTATTTATATACCCCTAGTCATTGATATACACCCTATATACCCCATAGTCATTGATATACCACCCCTATATACCCCCATACAGTCATTGATATACACCCCTATATACCCCATAGTCATTGATATACACCCTATATACCCCATAGTCATTGATATACACCCCTATATACCCCATAGTCATTGATATACACACCTATATACCCCATGGTCATTTATATACACCCCTATATACCCCATGGTCATTGATATACACCCCTATATACCCCATAGTCATTCTTATATAACCCACTATGCCCCATGCTTATTCATATTACATCCTTTTTATGGCACAGCCAAATTACTCAGCCTCCTACCCATGATAATTGATATAAACCCCAAAACAGACCATGGCCGAGAAGCAGAGGTCAAAGTGGAAAATCACGCTTTTATTCGTTTGAGTCTGGCCTTAAAGGGGTTCTCCAGGAATTAAGAAAATGAAAATACGTAAATATTACTTTATTATAAATATGTTCCCAAATAACTTCCATTAGTTATAATGGCTCGTTTTGTCTGGGGAGCAATCATTAGGAGAAATAAAATGGCCGCCGTCCTATTAGTACACACAAAACCTGTCCTAATCACACAGGAGGACAAGTTACTTCAGAACACTGAGGTAAAGAACTGTCTCATCCTCCTCTCTTCTCTGCTTGTCAGGGTCATGATCCTGAATACAGTTTAATAAGATCTTCAGCTGAATCTCTGTAGGAATGAAGCTCATGAGGAGACATGAAGTACAGAGAGGAGGTGGCTAATGAGCAGCAGCTCTTGTCTGCAGTCTCCATTACCACAGTCTGTCCTGTCCATCCTCTCTGTACTTCATGTCTTCCTGTATTCAGGATCATAATCCCTGACAAGCAGAGCAGAGAGGAGGATGAGGCAGCTCTTTACCTCAGTGTTGTGAAGTTACTTATCCTCCTAGGATTAGGACAGGTTTTGTGTGCACTAATAGGACGGCGGCCAATTTTGTTTTTCCTAATGATTGCTCCCCAGACAAAACAAACCATTATAACTAATGAAAGGTATTTGGGAATATATTTATAATAAAGTAATATTTAAGTATTTTCATTTTCTTAATTCCCGGAGAACCCCTTTAAGGCCCTATTACAAGGAGCGAATATCAGACAGATTCTCGTGCATGTGAGCGAAAATGTATGAGAATCGCGTAATGTTATAAGTATGAATGATTCAAAGACGAGCAACAAATCAGTCGTTTCTCGTCCATCGTGATCTTTCAGCTATACAATTATAGCTCCTTGTTAATAGAGCCATTTGTATAAGGCCTCATGCACACGACCGTATGGATGACGTTCCGTATGGCATCCGTGTTTCCGTTTTTTTTTGCGGATCCATTGTAACAATGCCTATCCTTGTCCGCAAAACGGACAAGGTTCTATTTTTTTTGCGGGGCTACGGAAAGGACATACTGATGCGGATAGCACACGGTGTGCTGTCCGCATTTTTTGCTGACCCATTGAAATAAATGGGTCCGCATCCTATGCGCAAAAAATAAAAATAAAAAACGGAACGGAAACAAAATACGTTTGTGTGCATGAGGCCTAATATGGAGTCGTCTACTCGCTAATGATCTCATACATGTCTTTTGACCAAGCATCTGTCCGCCATCTTTACATGTAATAACAGGGGATGATTTAAAGGTGAACGAGTAACCACCGCAAGTACGAACAATTATCTAGGTGTATAATAAGCAATATTTTTGTCGTTAATGAGTTGCTACATCTTCAGTTGTTTATTGTGATCTGTATGACATCTGCTGGTGTAATAGTACCTTTAGGCCTTATGCCTCATTCACATGTCAGTGTTCGCTCAGTGATTTCCATCAGTGATTTTAAGCCAAAACCAGGTGCAGATCTTTCCCTTAGGCCTTTTTCACACGAACATTGCGTTTTGCGGTCCGCAAATTGCGGAGCCGCAAAAACAATGGAAGGCATCCGCGTGCATTCCGTATTTTGCGTAACGGAACAGCTGGCCCCTAATAGAACAGTAATACGTAATACGGACAAGAATAGGACATGCTCTATTTTTTATGCGGGCTACGGAATGGACATACAGATGCGGACAGCACACGGTGTGCCGTCCGCATTTTTTGCGGACCCATAGAAATGAATGGGTCTGCATTTTTCATGTGATCGGAGCCCGCAAAAACAACGTTCGTGTGAAAGAGGCCTTATACCTTATGTCTGTGGAGGCTCCAATCACCGATGGAAATCACTGACCAAACACTGATGTGTGAATGAGGCTTTATTCACACATCAGTGAAAACCAGGAGTGGAGCCATAAGGTATAAGGGAAAGATCTGCACCTGTTTTGGCTGAAAATCACTGACTGTGTGAATAAGGGATCATGCACACAAATGTATTTTCTGTCTGTGTCCATATTGTTTTTTTGCAGCCTATATGCGGAACCTTTCTCTTAAATGGGGCTGCTGAAAAAAACTGAAATAACTCCATGTTCATCCTGCAAAAAAACAGAACATGTCCTATCCTTGTCTGCATTACGGACAAGAATATGACTGCTTTATTAAGGGCTGGCCGTTCTGTTCCGCAAAATGCAGAATGCACGTGGCCAGTATCCGTGTTTTGAGAATCCGCAGTTTGCGGACCGCAAGACAACAACAGTGGTGTGCATGAGGCCTAAGGCCTCAGAGATGAGGCAGTGCAGTAATGGACTGCATACCAGCTACAGTGTCGCCCCATTGCTGTCTTGACAGGGAGCTGCCAGCGTAAGAGGCATTACTCTCCCTCATGGTGGGTGCAGCTTTAAATAAACTGGCATTCATTGTCACATCACTCACTGTACCCCATGGTCCTCCATACAATTCCCACTGTACCCCATGGTCCTTCATACAATCCCCACTGTACCCCATGGTCCTTCATACAATCCCCACTGTACCCCATGGTCCTTCATACAATCCCCACTGTACCCCATGGTCCTTCATACAATCCCCACTGTACCCCATGGTCCTTCATACAATCTCCACTGTAACCCATGGTCCTTCATACAATCTCCACTGTAACCCATGGTCCTTCATACAATCCCCACTGTAACCCCATGGTCCCTTCATACAATCCCCACTGTAACCCATGGTCCTTCATACAATCCCCACTGTAACCCATGGTCCTTCATTACAATCCCCCACTGTACCCCATGGTCCTTCATACAATCCCCACTGTAACCCATGGTCCTTCATACAATCCCCACTGTACCCCATGGTCCTTCATACAATCTCCACTGTAACCCATGGTCTCCATACAATCCCCACTGTACCCATGGTCCTCCATACAATCCCCACTGTACCCCATGGTCCTCCATACAATCCCCACTGTACCCCATGGTCCTTCATACAATCCCCACTGTACCCCATGGTCCTCCATACAATCCCACTGTACCCCATGGTCCTCCATACAATCCCCACTGTAACCCATGGTCCTCCATACAATCCCCACTGTACCCCATGGTCCTCCATACAATCCCCACTGTACCCCATGGTCCTTCATACAATCCCCACTGTACCCCATGGTCCTTCATACAATCCCCACTGTACCCCATGGTCCTTCATACAATCCCCACTGTACCCCATGGTCCTTCATACAATCCCCACTGTACCCCATGGTCCTTCATACAATCCCCATTGTACTGCATATTCTAATGTCAGGAATCTCCCCCAGCATATTCTATTATCATTTATATTCAACTCCATTAGACTCTATGTCCAATCATTCACATATCCTCCATGTGACCCCTTGGTTATGTTTACAACCCCCAACATGTTCCACAGTCAAATGCACAACCTCCCACTATACACCATGGTCATTTGTACTACCTCGCTGTGAAGATGTGTAAACTGTTCTGGACGTCTCTTACAGCCACCATTATAATCCTCATTCACCTATACAACCCCCATTATACCTCATGGTCATTTGTATAAGGGCTCATGCCCACGACCGGATGCACAGATCCGTTTGACATCCATTTGCATCCATTTTTTTTTGCGGATCGGATTGTAACAATGCCCATCCTTGTTCGCAAAACAGACAAAAATAGGACATGTTTTTTTTGTGTGTGAAACAGACGTGGAAATACGGACACCAAGTCATTTCCATTTTTTTTTTTAAAGCCCCATTGAAATGAATGGTTCCGAATACAGACCTGTAACAAAACGGAAACGGAAGAAAAATACGTTCATGTGCTTGAGCCCTAACCCTCATTATAAAGTGGGCTGTAGCCATTTGTGCACATTTATATCATACAGTCCCCGCTACGCCCCATGGTCATTCACACAAACTTCAAGTACATTTGTCATGTACATTAGTGTACCTACTCAGCGCCTGTGCTGCGGACCACAAATTGCCTTCCATAATGCACGGGCACCGGCCGCGTAAACTCAACTTGCGGATGGAGACCTATTGGGGGAGATTTATCAAAGCTGGTTCAAGGGAAAGCTGGCTTAGTTACCCATAGCAACCAATCAGATTCCAACATCCATGTTTCAGAGCTCCTTTGCAAAATGAACGGTAACTAAACCAGTTTTCCTTTACATGAGTTTTGATAAATCTCCTCTACTGACTTGAATGGGTCCGTGATCTGCAACATACGGACAAAAATAGAACACGGATCGGAAGCCAACGGAAGGGCTTCGTAGTGCTTATGATTAGTGTTGAGCGAACTTCTGTTTTCAGGTTCGGCGTACAAAGTTCGGATTATTTATGAATTCCGTTATGGATTCCGCTACCACAGACCATAAAACTTACGGTCCGTGGTAGTGGATTCCGTAATGGAATTCTTAACTCATCCGAACCCGAAGTTTGTACGCTGAACTTGAATTACAATCCGCGCCCCCGCATCGCAAAAAGATAGGAGAAGTCCTATCTTCGGTCGTATCTGGCAGATGTGGACCCAGAAAGTCAATAGGCCCACCTGTGATACGGAGTGCACACGGCCAGAGCCTGTATATTGCGGACCAGGCGTTTACGGTCCGCAATACGAGGACTGAGTAAGTACACTTGTGTGCATGAGCTCTTAGACATACATCATTATATTCTATGGCATCTGTACAACTCCCATTATATCCTACAGTCTTCCTACAAGGCCCACTGTATCCTACGGTTATTCATACAAGCCCCTACTATGACGCTACATAAGCTGTCCACATGTCCATCATTGGTGTAACCCTCATTATGCAGTATCCTATAGCCAGTTATATACTGTATCTTACAATCCCCTCTACTCCCAATGGTCATTCACTTCCCGCACTATGAAGTTGTGTAAGTGCTCATGCACATGAACGTATTTTTTGTCCGCATCCGATTTGCATTTTTTGCGGTTTGGATGCAGACTCATTCACTTAGTGGGGCCGCAAAAGATGCGGACAACATGTGCTGTCTGCATCCATATGTCTGTTCCGCTGCACCCGCAAAAAAATAGAACATGTCCTATACTTAAAGAAGGCTGTTCTACAGATGGCAGGATGTTCTGTTCAGTAAAATGCTGACGACACATGGTCAGTATCTGTGTTTAGCAGATTCGCAATTTGCAGACCACAAAAACAACTACAGCCGTGTGCATGAGGCCTAAAGCTGTTTTGGGCAAACCCCACTGTACCCTATGGTTATCTGTACAACCCCCATCATATCCAATAGCTTTTGTACAACTCCCATTACATCCGACAAACCCCATTGTACCCTATGGTCAAACAACCCCCTACTATGAAGCTATATAAACTGTCCACATGTCCATTCACACAAACCCCCTGTGCACCCCATCATCATTCACACAACCCCCACTATCCCCTTCCCTGTGATCATCAACACGACCCTCGCTGCACCCCCAGTCATTCATTATCTATCTCTGTCAGGGATGCAGCCATCGCTTACGTCTTTCTCTTACGTCCTGTCACATTTATCTCATCGGTATGTTCTGAAATAAAAGGCACCGGCAACAGTTAATGGTAAGGAAAATCGTGTTTGCAGCATCTGAAGTCACCGGAGAAGGGAGAGAGCAAGGAAAGGCGAGCAGGTTTCTATTTCTTACCTTGTCAGCCGAGGTTAGGATCTATTGGCACATTGGAGCAACTGGACACTGCCCCAGTGCTAGTGAGTTTCCAAAGCAGGAACTTCATTGCAGATCATTGCCTTCTCCTGTGTGCTGTGCTCTGACTGAGGCTTTTCCTCCCAGTGGACTGCAGGCACAGACTGGAAATGTTGCAGCCCAGTCTTTCCTCACTTTCCCTTCCTGCTGCCACAGTATCCACAGATGTAGGATTATCAGCCGCTGCTTCTAGAGCAAAGAGCGAGCGTTGTCAGCGGCAGAATGTGGCGTGCAGACAGCAGAGCACAAGCCCACGGGGACAGCAGGAGGAGGCAGCACATCCACTGATGTCAGCAGAGAGGGGAGTGGGCAGATACTGACCCCAGTCTCCGTCTTATCGGCTCCGTATTTTTATCTAAATCCAAATACAAAGTCAGGGCAACCGCATAAAAATCAACTAAGATTACCAATGACATGGAAAGACTACCAATGACATGGGAAAACACTGGGTAAGGGCTCATGCACACAGCTGTTGTGCGGCCGTTGCGTGCATTGGGGACCGCAATTTGCGTTCCCCAATACACAGGCAACATCTGTATGGCAGCCCGGACGGATCATTCAAGACAATTTGAATGGGTCTGTGATCTGTCCAAACTGCAAAAAAGTTCCGCACCGCATCTCCGGGATTGCAGACCCATTCAAGTGAATGGGTCCATGATCCTTAATGCGGGGTGCACACGGCCGGTGGTGTGTATTGCGGACCTGCCGTATGAGAGCCGGGCAACGGCCTTGTGCATGAGCCCAAAAACTGGCGTGGAAATGGCAGACACAAAGAAAGGCGATCATAGGGTAAATTAGTTCCAGGGGCTGTATGGAGCTCACCTGCAAAAATCAGCACAGCACTAATCACAGTGAGACCTCCTTGGTTTACCACTTCTATTATTTATTTTATGCACTTGTATAGCGTTACATATACAGTATATGGAAAAGACTGGAGAATTTTAGTTGACAGTAAACTTCACTGTTGCAACCAATGTCAGGCAGCTGCTGCCAAGGCTAATAAGATCAAGGAGCACAGATGCACATGACGAGAACATAATTCTACCATTTTACAAATCACTAGTCAGAATGCGTATGGACTATATTATGTACTGGGCAATAGTGCACAAGAAAGACATAGTACAGCTTGGGTTCAGAGGCGGGCGACTAAAGTAATAACTGGAATAGGTGGACTACAGGTCCCAGAAAGATTATCAAATTAGGGTTATTCACTTTAATGGGGACGCAAAAGAAAAAATAGAATATGTACTACTCTTGTCCATTTAATGTTCCGCAAAATCCAGAATGCATATGGCTGGCATCCGTATTCCGCAATTTGCGGTCGTGTGCGTGAGGCTTTAACAAGATCTCTGCCTATTGTCAGTGAATGAAAACAGTCCAAATGCTGGAGATCCATGCTGACGAATACTTCTCACATCCGAGGGTTTGCTACAAATGTATCCAGTCTAGACAATCCCCCGTGTGCTAAATACATCAGCCGTGCAAAGCTTTCTCTTGATAATTTGTTCCAATGTCTCAGTGCAGGTAAAATGTACCAGAGCAGGGCTGGCCAACCTGCGACTCTCCAGCTGTTGCAAAACTACAACTCCCAGCATTCCCAGGCAGCCTACAGCTATCATCCTACAGCAGGGCATGGTGGGAGTTGTAGTTTTACAACAGCTGGAGAGCCTCAGGTTGGCCAGCCCTGTACTAGAGGATTGTTTAACCTGGATACAACTGTCACAAATACTCTGCTCTGGTTGGTTGCATCTAGACTCATATGGGATGATGAAAACCTAAATAAGACCACCGTTATAGGGGCACTGAAGCATTGAAGGTGGACACGGAGACAGTCTTCCCATCCTTTTATTCTACAGTGGGTATGGGGGTAAACCAGCACCATAACTTTTATACCCTACATAGGCAAAAGAATAGGGGAGCCCCATTTCTTTTTATGGTGCATATTGTGGCCTTTTGTTTTGGTATCTACATCCATGGACACCCATCTAGTATGGCCATTTTTGGAGGGGTGGATTTTCCCTGTAAATCTTACTTCTGATAAATCACAATTAATTAGTTTCCATATGTCACAGAAGGTTTATGGTAAGAACATTGATGGTCAATTCCACTTCTGTCTGATAATGATGAGCCCCACAAATAAAACAAATACTTCACCAGCAAGCGGAGTTATTGCCAAAATTACAATTTGGGTGAGATATCAATTCAATGAAGGGGATCTCTGCAGGAAATCTCTCTGATGTCTGTGACACGAGTCACCTCGCCTGTTGGCAATGGAGTATGAATGAAGGAAAAAAATGACGTGAAAAATTACATATAAGAGCCAGCATTTACTAATAGAGTTGAAGAAAGAAAAATGAAAACGTTTCGTGGTGCACGGAAGATTTAATAGAAACTGTTTTATATCCTGTAAGTTGTCGAATTTACATTTTACCATATACACCATGGGCATTACTATGGGGCTGCTACCTCTGTGCTGTTTCTTCCACAAAATTCTTTAAAAGGCATGTATGTGCACACGACCGTATGTATTTTGTGGTCTGAAAACTGGATGTGCAAAATACGGATACTGACTGTGTCCAAATGTCACAGTTTCCACGGGACCCATTGTCAAATTGCCTATTCTTGTCCACAAAATGGACGGATGACATCCGTGTGCCGTCCACAGTTTTTGCGGCCCCATTAAAGTGAATGGGTCTGCTTGTGATCCACAAAAAAAATGCAGATGGGACGTGGACCAAAAATACAGTCATGTGAATGAGGCCTAAAAAGTACTACTGCCATGAAGAAAGGAGTGGCGTTGCAACTTAGACAGTCCCCTTTAGGGCTAATGAAATGGAGGACATCC
>ONZH01000367.1:0-56346 GCA_900303285.1 Rhinella marina
CCCACAAAATTTTTAAAGAGTCTACCTCTTGGGCCTCCACAAAATTTTTAAGAGGTCTCACCTCTTGGGCCTCCACATTTTTTAATAAGGGTCTCACCTCTTGGGCCTCCACATAATTTTTAAGAGGTCTCACCTCTTGGGCCTCCACATAATTTTTACAGAGGTCTCACCTCTTGGGCCTCCACATAATTTTTAAGAGGTCTCACCTCTTGGCCTCCACATAATTTTTAAGAGGGTCCACCTCTTGGGCCTCCACAAAATCTTTTAAGAGGTCTCACCTCTTGGGCCTCCACAAAATTTTATAAGAGGTCTCACCTCTTGGGCCTCCACATAATTTTAAGAGGTCTCACCTCTTGGGCCTCCACAAAATTTTTAAGAGGTCTCACCTCTTGGGCCTCCACAAAATTTCGAGGTCTCACCTCTTGGGCCTCCACATAATTTTTAAGAGGTCTCACCTCTTGGCTCCACAAATCTTTAAGACGTCTCACCTCTTGGCCTCCACAAAATTTTTAAGGTCTTTTGGCCTCTTGGGCCTAAAAATTTTTAAGAGGTCTCACCTCTTGGGCCTCCACATAATTTTTAAGAGGTCTCACCTCTTTAGCCCTCCAAAATATTTTAAACCAGACCTAAGGCCCTCTCACCTCTTATAGGGAAGAGTCTCAGCCTCGGGCTCTAGCCTGCCTTCTCCATGAGCCTCTGGCCAGCCCACGGCCTCTTCCTGCCTTTTTGCGGTCCTACGCATCCTCAACATCCCCACTGCTTTACCTGCTAGACATGACACTGGGCCAGGTCGGGTCACTGACATCTCAAGCGCCAACAATTTGGGCATTTTAAGGCTTCTGCATGTGTTTGAGTTGTTTTTACATTTTAAAGAAGACATGTCTGACCACATCTCACACACACACACAATGACAATTAGGGGTGGGGTCTATTTGCTTTCCCCTTTGCCTATGCCATCTGTGGTTGTCATAGGCAACGTGATTTTAAGGGGTTGCAGAATTTTATCTTCTTTTTTGTCTAGTTTGGCTTGGGGTCCATGGCAATGTAGAGGAAAGAAGGTTTCCTTGTATGGTCTCACTTTACAGAGAGGTTACATTGTCTTTGGAGTGTATTGTTGAGAGGCTGTGATAGTGGCGTAATAGTGCGACTTGGGCGCGTTATATGCACCCAGACATGCTTCCCCTGCTGTCCCAGTTGCATTCCAGCAGTGTTGGCATCCTTTTCTGAGGTTTCAGGGTGGACTTGGTGACCTCCAAGTGGTTGAATTGAGATTTCCAAGTGGCGAGCATTTTTTTCCCATAGACTTTAATGGGATTCGATATTCGGTCGAATAGTCGAATTTCGCGGTCTATTCGAATCGAATTTCGAACTTTCGAATATTTCAGTACTCGCTCATCTCTAATTATAAACAGCAAGGAGGACAACAGCATCGCTCCACAATTCATCCGAAGGATCATTACAAACAGGGGAACACAGTGGTAGAATCTCACTGTGGGCACCCACGTGGGACGCCGACACAGCTGAGCTGCACCCTGCACGCCACCCTGCACGCCACGCTCAAACAAAAAGGGCATGCAACCAACAGCATCGTGCTGATGGTGAGAAAGCCGAGCAGCAGTGATACACTGCGCCACAAAGGAAAGGATTACTGGGGACACCACCGCTCCTGAACCATCTGGGCCACATGCTGCAAGGGGGTAACATATGGAATGAACTTTAAAACGTTGCAATTTGACTTTTAGGCTATAGCCATTTATACCATTCGGAATACTCCTTGAGCCAACCTGCCCTATTTGAGGAATTACCCCATAAGCAAGAAAAGGCTGCGAGTATCTCCTTTATACAAAGATATCCTCCTAAAGGGAGATAATCCCATACAGCGAATTACAGTTTAAGACTGCTATTTATTGAAAAACAACGTGTTTCTCATTTATGTCAATATATGGTATCCAATTAACAGACAGACACAGACTGCTATTGATTGCTGTTATTAACTGTTGTCATCAAATATCAATTTTATTCTTCTCCCAGTGCTGGTGATTTATATCAATACTGGGCATTGTTATTTTATTTCATTTTATTATTTTAGTAATATATAATAAATTATCTTTATGTAATAGTCAACCTTAGGTGGAAATATATTCATTTATCCACCTTCGTACACCTATTGAAACAAACAAGAAAACATTGACAGGTGGAAAGAGTGCATACCACTATTTCTCTGTTATTTATACCTTTTAATCACACGGCTAAGGGTTATTGCACCTTTTATCCATATAAGTAGAGGGGTGAGCCACCACAATCCACTAAAGCCATTTAATCATATTGTTAGAGCTTTCTTATGTTTTAATACTTTAAAAAATAAAAACTTTGAGAAAGTAAATTTTTCCTTTGCATAGTCTTACTTTTACGCCTATGGGGCTGTGTGAGGGCTCATTTTTTTGTGAGGTAATCTGTAGTTTTTATTGATACCATTTTGGGATGTGTATGAATTTTGGATAAGTTTTTATTACAATTTTTTGGGGGAGGTGAGGGATTTTGATTTCTGTTTGAGTTTACACCATTTAACTTACGGATAAATACTTTTATATTTTAATAGTTTGAGCATCTTGGCTCATGGTGATACCAATGATCTTTATTTTTTTATTATTTTAATTTTTAAAATGTGGAAAGGAGGAATTAAAATTTTTATATTTTTAAAAGTTTTTATAGTTTTGAAAACATTTTGTGATACAGATTTTTTGTCCCCCTAGGGGAATTGAGCATAGGATCATCTGATCGCTTCTCCAATACACTGCAGTGAGTTACCATTGCAGCCTATGGAAAAATCACTATGGCAGAGCTTGATAGGAACTTTGATATGACAGGCCTCAAACCTTCAGAGGCCTGAGGCTGCTATAGCAACATAATGGCTACTGCCATCTCATCATGGGGTTGCTGTTCGGTCACTGGAAGTGCAGCATATTTGACCATGAGTTAAAAGTCCATGAGTCTTGCGCAGGCACTATCTTTATAGAGCTGACATCTGTTGTACATGAATAGCAGATATTATGAAGGGATTAAATACTTAGCTGATGTCACTGTTGATTTTATGTCACCCGTCACCATGTTTGTTCTTGTTGAAGAAGATTTATCACATTGTTTTTTGTACCATTTATACTCTTTAACATCAGGCCTGCGGGTCTACTAGAAAGGGATTTTATGATACTTATTCAGTTCTCATTTGAAAATTACCTAAATCATATTTGAAATAAAACAGCAATACAGTAGTAAATACAGAATATGAATAATGTGCAGTATCATAACTAACATAAAAAAACAAACCACCCAATATCTCCTTAAAGGGGTTGTTT
This sequence comes from Rhinella marina, assembly GCA_900303285.1. Taxonomy (NCBI): domain Eukaryota; kingdom Metazoa; phylum Chordata; class Amphibia; order Anura; family Bufonidae; genus Rhinella; species Rhinella marina. The sequence goes on from ONZH01000367.1 coordinate 3,354, forward strand.
TACTTCAGCAAATGGCACTTATCATGTAGATAAAGTTAATACAAGGCACTTACTAATGCATTGTGATCGTACATATTGTCTCCTTTCCTGGCTGGCTTCATTTTTTCATCACATTATACATTGCTCGTTTTCAGGGGTTACGACCATCATGCAATATAGTAAAAAGCACTGGACTCTCTGGTGCAGGAACCATGGATGCACGCATAGCAAATGTCCTATTTATGTTGATTTTGATGACAAGAATAGGCATTTTTAACATAGGGTGGGAACAGGAGAATGTGGAATGTGCACATGGCTGGTATCTGTGTTTTGCGGATCCACGATTTGTGGGCCGCAAAACAGATATGGTCATGTGCATGGGGCCTAAATGTCTGTAAATCCACATTAAGCGCAAATAAAGAATATTCATAAGCGTGTACATAAGGATATCATTCTAAGCATTAATGCTGTGTATATGTTAACATGGTTGTTTCCTCCTTGTATATCATTGTACGATTGTTTATGCAGCTGGGAACCTTTCCCTTCGAGAGTTTACTGTGAATCAGGTACTGGCTGGAATAATCTAAGCAGCATGTTATGTTCTATACAAGCACTTATGTGAAAAAAAAATCAATACAGGCGAATTGGGTATTGTGTTGTCCAACTGCTCCAAAGCCGTGTCAATCTGCTGCTGCAGCCGTCCTACATTGTGTCCTGATGTTTTATCAGAATTATAATCTCACTACCAATGCACATGCATAAAAGATATGGCAAAAGATGTTGTGAGAACATGAGTCTGCAACATTTTGGCCACAATGCTGACACTGAAACAAATTAAGGCGTTAAAACTGTAACTAAATGATTCTCTGGCCTGTGTTTCCCACTTTAATCTATATTTTCACCTTGGGAAATGTCTGCCTCCTATTGATTTTGCAAGAAAAAAATACAAGATAGAATACATTACACATGGTAAATCTAAAGGTATAACACAATTATGTTTTAAGCAGCGAGCTCGAGTCTATACAACATGGTTACACAAACCGTATAACCATGTTGTATAGAGTGGATTGCTATTACTGTGTTTTCATAATTCACTATCATGTTTTCTGCTAATTAATTGTACAGCACTAATATAGCATTAGCTGTTAATTAACGATTTCCTGCTTTTGAATGTGTTCATCTATTTACCTATTCTGTTCAATTCAGGGTCAGAAACGAAGATCAATATAATTAAGTGGCATTTGGATTTAAAAAGAATTTACTTACGGAGACGCACAGTTGTCTCTGTTAAAATCTGATACAATGAACTGTTAGGATATCATTTGCCATCAGAGGATTTAGCCAAAAAGATGAAACATGCTTATTGTAAAATGTGATCGAGATTGACATCACAAAGAGTGATTTTTAATGTAGTTTTCCCTATTGACCCTTCTCCCTATGGAAATCATTGAAGAGAAAATAAATATCTACAGAACACCTGAGCTACACTATATTGTATATAAAAAAAACTGTATGGTATAAGATGAGCTCACAATTATCCATAATTAATGAATGAAAAACAATTCATTCCCATTCAGTTACATTGCACATCCAAACCTTATGATGAAATACAGCACCAGAAAAGCTTTAAAAACAGGCACGTGTGAACCCACAAGGGATGAACTAGTTATCAAATGGCCTCACAAAGTTTGGAAAGGTGCCCTCAACTAGGTTATCCATAATCTGCAATGCGGATGCAGTCAATCAACACCCGCAAGGTCCATAGAAGCTATGATGACGGTACTAGTAACTTTTATTATGATTAGTTGGTCAGTATTTTAGCGTGAATTCAAAGGATTTGAGAATCAATAAGCTTATGCAGTCTAAGTGAATAAATATATTTACTAACTGTGATTAAATATACAATAACACAAACAAATTACATACTGAATAATAAAAAGTAAATAAACATCACTAGCCTAAATGGGGCAGAGACTCTGTCGATCATGCTATAACGCATGGTTGTCTACCACATTATAACACATAACCGACACCTCTGGATGTACAAGAGATATGGATATATGAATAAGGAATGGTGTTATAAGCACAATGGGATGGGTACTAAATTACAAGGCACAGCATTACACAAAATGGTAATAATAAAAGGGACAGAACCAATCAGTACTTTAAATACCCTTACAATACTGCAACTTATAAGATTTCAAGCAAATTGATATCCTATTTGGGCAACATTTAAAGGGTCTTTGTCAGCAGTTCTGACCATGCTAAACTGCTGCAAGCACTAGGTAGGAACCGAAGAGAACAAACATACCTTTTGTAGACCTTTACATTTTATTCAGCTAAATTTTGCTTCAGCAAGTGCCCAGGGTGGGGCTTCCCTGTGAAGTGCTCTCTACATTGAGCGGCTTCACAGCCCCTCCCATCTGTTCTGAGTGAAAGATGTAGCATCCAACCAAGAGACCACTACAGCCACCACTTTGAGTAGAGGCAATATCCACACTGCTCCTGATGAGAAAAGTTCCAAAAAGGTATGTTTGTACTACTCTCCCAACCCCCTTACCTAGTGCTGTCAGCATAGTCAGAACTGCTGACAGACTCCCTTTAGCCAAAATACAGAGTAGCATTATCTACACATTATCCAAATGGGTCATTTGTACAAGCCAAAGGACAGCATTTCTGGGTTTAAGTAGTTTGAACCAATATGCAATTTAGATAGTGAACAGTGTATGCATCATCTTGATACATTATGTACAGTAGACAGCATCTAGATAAGTGGCATGCAGCATTCAGATAAATAAAAAATATTGGGGGTAATTTACGAACAGATATACGCCACTTTTGGCGTATATAATTTTTAGTTGTCTCTAATTATATATACAGTATACATAAACAATCACACAGTTTTATTTATCTATGTAGACCTTTCCACAAAGATTTTCCTATAAACTACCCAAATAATTATATGAAAAATTATTGAAAAGTAAATTCTATTGCCTTATTAAGATAGGGAAAAGCTACTCAATAGCTGAAAATGTCCCTTCTAATATGCTTATAGCAACTCAATAAGAACGACAAAGAATGGCCTATATACACATACATGTGTTCTGAACGTGAATAAATGAGCCATCAAGCATTACTGATGGATGAGGCTTCCAGGCAACACACACAAGCCCTTCCATTAATAAACCAGTAACTATATCAGTTTGTCTTTGAAGTGTCTGTCTAAAATCCATTCTGGTAAAAGCCTATCCACTATATATTTCATTAATTGCAATATTTGAGTCATATCTTCTTTTGAAGTTTTTTTTTTTCATTTTTTATTTTGGTTTCTAAGAGGAAAAACTAATGGAGACATTTACTTTTATTCTGTTTTTAAAGTATTATTTCACTGTTTTCTAAAGCTGTATCACTGGGCTCCAGACTGCTGCCTTACTGCCTATAAAATAATCAACTGAAAACCCAAATCATCCAGAAATTATCAGAAAATGACCTATGGTTTAAATCACGTTTTTTAAAATTTAACATATTTTTAACACCTTCGTGGCATCCGGTGTACATATACGGCAGATCTCTGGTCTTTAAAGATGGCTAGCAGGTGTCTTCTGTTTCATACATCAGACACTCATGGCCAATGTTCATGAATGGCGGAAATGCAGATTGTGTGCATTTAACCCTTCAGATACCGTGGTCAAATGTGAACACGGCATCTGAGAGGCCAAAAACCCGCAATATGATGATTGCATGTTGTGGTCCACTTGGGAACCTATAAAAAAAGTAAAAAAAAAAAAAAAAAAAAAAAAAAAGTAAAGTAAAAAAAAAACTTTAAAAAATATGAAAAAAATAAATATATTAAAATTAAAATCACCCCTCCCCTTTCCCCAAAATCAAAATAATAAAAAAATCTCCATCATGGGCATAACTGTGAAAATTCCCATATTATTAAAATATAAAAAACTTATCCCATATGGTGAATGGCATAACAGACAAACAGAAATCACTTTACCTTCCAAAAAAAAGGAATAAAAAGGGATCAAAAAGTAAAAGTCATACACATCCCAAAATGGTATCAACAAAAACTAAAGATTGTCCCATAAAAAAAGTCCTCAGAAATCTAATGGACGTAACTATAAAAAAAAAATGTTCTGAAGATCAGAATACGGCGATGAAAAGAAAAAAATATTCAAAGTTTTTTTAAAACGCAAGAAAAAGTATACATACTGTATGTGATATCGCCATAATCATACTGACTTGGAGTAAAGTAAACGCTCCACTAAGTTAAGAGCTGCCATGCAGCTGCCATGCCCGCTCCGCTCAGCTAATCCTGGAATAGTACATGGGTTTCGGGTACCCATGTGCTATGCCAAGAGTTAGCAATTAGAGATGAGCGAACGTGCACGAAACGAGCACTGTACCACTCGGCTCCCCTGCGCTCGCATGGGCGCAGGCAGCCGCTTCCGTCCTCCTGAGGAGGACGGAAGTAGCTGCCTGCGCCCATGCGAGCGCAGGGGAGCCGAGCGGTACAGTGCTCGTTTCGAGCACGTTCGCTCATCTCTATTAGTAATCGTCCAGGGAGCATTGGCAGAAGCAGCAATGTGCGCTCCTGCCTGTACTCTAAGCGCTGCTGTGGCCCCATTGATAAAATGTACTCCGTACACCGCTGAGCTGTCAGCTGTGTACAGAGGACTGAGTTTTAGGGCTCATGCACACGATGCACATGTATGTATTTTATGGTCCGCAAACAACGGATCCGCAAAAAATACAGATGACGTTCGTGCGCATTTCGTATTTTGTGGAATGGAACAGCTGGCCCTAATAGAACAGTACTATCCTTGTTCGTAATTATATTAGTAGAAGAGGCCTCCAGTATTATTAATACCCTTACAGAGCCCCCAGTAGAAACAAGGCCCCCTATTGTTCCCCCAGTGGTAATAAAGCTCCCTACGGCCCCCTCAATAGTAATAAGACCTCCCATAGTGCTCTTAGTAGAAATAAGGCAGATCTATAAGACTCTCCTATAGAGCCCCCAGTAGTAATAAGAACGCCTAATGTTCTCTGCATTTAAAATACCCCTACAGTGCCCCCAGTATTTATACTGCCCCCTACTGTTATAATGCTCACCCTGAAGTACCCCCAGTATTTATAATGCCCCCTACTGTTATAATGCTCACCCTGAAGTACCCCAGTATTTATTATGTCCCCTGCAGTGCTCCCTGTAGTTATATTCCTCCCTCCACCATGCAGTCCTATGTAAATAACATCACACCATCTCTCCTGCCCCCTCCAAAATACAGTCCCATGTAAATAACATCACCCCTCTCCTTTCAGCCCCTCTAATATATAGTCCCATGTAAATAACACTATTTCCCTCCCTGCCCACTATTTCCCTGCCATAGAGTCCCATGTAAATAAAATCACACTATCTCTCCATCCCCTCCAATATACAGTCCCATGTAAATAACATCCCTCTCTATCTACAGCCCCCTTCCAAATACATTCCCATGTAAATAACACCAGCTCCTCCCCAGCCGCCTTCAACATACAGTCCCAAGTAAATAATATCACCCCCTCTACAGCTGCCTCCAACATGCAATCCCATGTCAACATCACCCCTTCAACATTCAGTCCCATGTAAATAACATCATTCCCCCCAGCAGCCAACTTCAACATACAGTCCCATGTAACTAACATTGCCCCCTCAACATTCAGGCCCATGTAAATAACATCACTGCCTCCCCAGCCCCCTCTGACATACAGTCCCATGTAAATAATATAATCCCCTCCCACAGCCACCTTCAACATACAGTCCCATGTAACTAACATTGCCCCCTCAACATTTAGGCCCATGTAAATAACATAACCCCCTCCTCAGACCCTTGTAGTATTCACTCCCATGAAATAGCATTACTCCCTCCCACAGCCCCAATCAACATAGAATCCCACGTAAATAACATCACTGCCTCCCCCAGCCCCCTCCAACGTACAGTCCCATGTAAATAACATAATCCCCTCCCACAGCCACCTTCAACATATAGTCCCATGTAATTAACATCACCCTGCCTCAGCCCCCTCTAACATTCAGTCCCATGTAAATAACATCACTCATTCCCATAGCCACCATCAACATACAGTCCATATAAATAATATCACTACCTCCCCCAGCCCCCACCGACATGCAGTCCCATATAAATAACATCTCTCCCTCCCACAGCCACCTTCAACATACAGTCCCAGGTAACTAACATCACCCTGCCCCAGCCTCCTCCAACATTCAGTCCCATGTAAATAACATCACTCCTTCCCATAGCTGCCATCAACATACAGTCCATGTAAATAACATCACTCTCTCCCCAGCCCCCTCCAATATACAGTCCCATGTAAATAACATCAATCCCTCCCCAGCCTCCTCCAACATACAGTCCCATGTAAATAACATCACTCCCTCCCCAGCCACCTCCAACATACAGTCCCACCCTCCCTTCAGCCCTAACATACAGTCCAAGTTAAATAACCACAATTCCAAGCATTGCACTGCCTCTCCCTTTACTTACCTCTCCTCATGTAGCAGACCTCACCACAGCTTCATCCCAGGAATTCTCTTCACTGCTGAGCTGTCCGCTGCTGCACTGGTCACATGATGGTGACATCATCGGAGGTCCTTCTCAACCACAGCCTGTTTTACTGGTCACATGACCTGTGATGTCATCACAGGTCCTTGAGCTCTTCCAGTGCATTAGATTCAATTGTATTGTTGTCCTGAGGATGGCAATGCTGTTTTATCTAGCTTGCAGGCAGGACATTTGGGGCCTGGGACAAAACATCAGGGCCCAGGTTCCGAATGTTTTAACCTAGCAACGCCCCTGCTTTACACAGTTAGATATAACGACAAAAACACTTTTTGGCATTCAGTTCTGACCTCATTATATACTTGTATCTGCTGCAGTGTTCTTGCTCCATGCTTAACTGTAAGATCCTTCTGAATAATCTATACGATACACAATATACAACTGGATTTGCCTGATTTTCATTGAAGCGAGACGTTCAGAGAGACAACTTTGTTTGTGTCATAGATCACATACCCACTTTATAACGCAGGGGTGACAGAATGACTCTACTTAAAAAGAGGGTGCCTCAGTGGATTTATAGGGTAAATGCTGTGAGACCTTATACTGCCTGGTATCAGGGAGAGGTGACTTGACCATTTATCTTGGTGGCTCTGACATACAAATACTCGGTGTAGGATGAAATACTAAGTATGATATTGATGCCTTACTTTTCTTTTTAAGAATTGAAGTATATTTTCTCCTCTAAAGGTTTTTTTTCTATACATTTTTCTTTTCTAGCCATTAACATATTGAATTTTCCACTTGATCATAAACATTGGACTTGACAATTATACACACCCATTATGAGCGTCTTTTCTATTTAAAACCTGACCTCCTCTCATGTCTAGACATGGTGTGGTCCCTAGTGAGTCTATTTTCTTGTGATGATACACTGTTATTGTATGCATATCTCCAAGAATCACAGGAAGAGCGGAGGATGGAAGTGGTAGTGGCTCTGGCTACAATAGCTTGATGTTGGGGCTCCTACCTGATGGTAGTTCCCTTGGTGTTATCAGTGTTGCACAGGTGACAGGCAGGAGATGCAGGTGTAGTGGCCCGTGAATAGTGCTAGAGTCAGTAACCAGACAGAAGTGGTAATGGCTCTGGCTACAATAATTATTCACACTGGAAATCCTCACATCGATACTCCCTAGAGCCAGGCAGTGATAGAAGGGTGCACCCTGTCTTCCCTTGGGGCATACCTTGATGTTGGGGCTTCTACCTGATGGTAGTTCCCTTGGTGTTATCAGTGTTGCGCAAGTGAAAGGCAAAAGGTGCAGGTGCAGTGGCCGGTGATTAGTGCTAGAGACAATAACCAGACAGATTGTAGAAAATAAGTCTCTTTTTACTATAGTGTAGAATGGAAGTGGTAGTACATCCAGCGGTATCAAGGCCCAATTCCAAAGGAAGTACAGTCAGTCTCCTCCCAATAGCTATAGCTGTATATAGGTAAACGGCAACAATGAAGGAGTAGTAGTTCCTAAGCTCCTTCTGAACACTTTGCAATCTTTCCAAAATGATCATTGGCATACAAAACTCTCAAAAATAAGTATTGGATTTCCTGCGGCATGGTGCAAATTCTACAAACGGTCGGCCAATCCATTGTGTAAGTGTGAAAGGTGCTGGTAACTGGTATTCCTTTCACAAGCAGCAAAGTCTATTTGTCAGGGTGTCTTGGCCTCTTCGTATAGTTGAACGGTGGGAGTGCCGAAGAGTCGGACCCCTGCCAATCTCATATTGATGACCTGAGTATAGGCCATCAATATGAAAATCCTGAAAAACCCCTTTAAGATATTTAGAACTGTTACTAATGGCAATGCATTCTGTGTTCAGACACTTTTCTATCATAACCAGGATTCACTTTTAGTGTAGTTGAGGGAGTAACTTGTGCTTTGTACTTTGTTTCCAGTTCACTGGATGTCCTTCCTTGAACCACTATTGGCAGGTACTGACCACTGCAAAACCCGAACAGCCCTCAATACCTGTCATTTGCAGAATCTCTCTCATCATATCTTCTAGTCTTCACAATTTGGCCCCTTGTCAAAGCTGTCCAGATCCTTACGTTTTTCTGCTTCCAAAGCATCAACTTCAAGAACTGACTGTTTACTTGCTGCCAAATATATCCTACACACTGGCAGGCATATTGTCACGAGAAATGTAGAAATATAAAAACTACAAAAAAAATCTCAATAGAAATATAAAAATTACATCCAATTTGTCTGAATTTTGTAGAAATATCATAAATAAATCATCCATATTTGTTTAATGGGTTTGGATCACATTGACCGCCATGTTCATTTCATTTTCAATAAATAGAAAATAGAGTGTATGAATTGTATTTTATGTAACAGGGTCAATTTCTGAAAGCCAAGCATCACGTCTGTTCTGTGAATGTAAGCAAATACCCTCCGGCAATGTGGGGCTTATGGGAAATTTCTCATTGGCAGCCAAAAAACATCTATTTTCTTGATAACGGCTTGACCTCTTGTAATGCTTTTTCAGCTTGAAGAACTGGAAATAATTAAAAAAACAAAAACTATTTCAACTATGCGCTATTATATTCAGCAGCGGCTTGCTTATCTATTTGAGTTCATCAGAGATACACGCTGCAAACAGTGCAGTTGAATATTCCTCAATACATCTGAAATCACTGAATGTGAATTATTACTCCATTCTATGTAGATCTACACAGGAGAGATACCACCGGTACACATGAATTTAGTATTATCTGAAAAAAAGCAGAAATAAACTGATCATAAAAAAAAATGGCGGTTCAGCTCATCCAAAGTGAAATAAAATGGTAGATTTGGGGCTTGTATTATGTCAGGGAAGAGGTAAAATGGGCTTTGCGGGATGTCATCAGTGTAAGCTTATGAGGTATTCCATTGTGAATGTTCAGGTAAATGATATTTGTTATTCACATTAACCATCTCCAAGGATGCCCTTCCCAACCCCCCATCCCCACCCCACCCCTGGTGTGGCCACAGCTCTAGATGACAACCGGGGCCAGTTGGTAGGCAATCGGACACCTTCTCCTTTGGTCATGGTGAGTTTCCATGGCTCCAGGTGACAACAAAGCTGCCTGGTTTACAGTCAACTCTTCTCCTCTGATTCTGACATCACCCATGGCCTTGCTGGATCCAGCTGCAGCTGTCCTTCTCACCAGGGCCAGTGGTGTTGGGTTGTTGGGGAAACAGGCTCCCAATGATAACATCAGGCTTGCTGCCTATTTAAAGGGGAATAAGTCTGAGAATTGAGCATCATACTCTTGCCTGACTCTTGGTCTTATGCTATTGATACTGATCTATACACCTCATTGACCCCAACCTTGGCAATGTTCCTGGATTTTGCTCCTGCTTCCTCCTTGAGCTTGTTCACCTGGCACCAGTTATTTATCTCCTGGCTCTGACCCTTGGCTCCATTAGAGACAGAGTCTTGTTCTCTGGCCTGTCACATCCTGACTGCTCTCCAGGTGACACTCCTTGGCTCGATTCCTAACTATGCTACTATGCATACCACCAATCAGTAACTATTTCTGAAACTGCAGTCTGGGAATCTTACTGGGAAAGCCCATCTCTCATTGTGAGGGTTAAGGGTGAAGAGCAAGAAGATCCCTTAGACTCCATATCCCAATGCAACCAGTTCCATTGTTATCCAGGCAAAAATAAAATAATATCTCTTATTTTTTAGTATCTCTTTATGTCATTTTCCAGTAATCTTTACTTTTAATAGCATAAGTCTTCAAGTCTACAATACGTCCTCTGCAGTAAGCTCCTAAGCAAGTTTTGTACCATCACAACATGTGGTCAAAAATCCTGCAGTGAACAAGAGATTTACTTTCCTCTCTCTCTCTGGGCATGCCTTGCATATACTGAACAGTTGTACCAAACTGCAAGTTTCTTTTGAGACATTGCTCTGTTGTGCCCTAAACACAGTGGATTTTGGTTTTTCTTGGTTACACCCCTCACCACCCCCTTAAATTTGTAAACCACACCATTAACACAAGAAGGAAAATAAAAATGAATCATAGAAACACCTAATCATGTAGTAAAGGGCAGAGTTACGCCTCCTTTTTAGTCAGGGATAGGTGTTTGCTACCACTATACAAGCACCAAAGTAACCAATAAGACCACCATAGAGAGATCATGTAGTAGTCAGGTAATAGTTCTATACAGGTGGTCTGCTGAGTATTATCATGCTGCAGACAATACTAGAGAATAATAAGAATAATAAACAAAGCATACTCTAGAATATAATTTATCACATATCTTGTGCATAGGTTATAAATGTTAATGGGGTTATCTCACATATTTTAAATAAATTATTAGGAGTGATGCACACTATTATTTTAAATGCACAGATACAAAAAATGCTGCTCTCTGGTGATTCACCCTTTTTAGCTTCTTTACTCTGCAGCTTTGGTCTCTTCACTTTCTATGAGTGGGCAACAGCTCATCCCATGTGACCATCAAACACCTGCATCTCCAAGGAGTCAGCTCTTCGCCAAACCCGCCCTCAGTCTACAAAGCTCTGTTTTCCTGTCTTCTTTTCAAGGATAAATAATAATCCCTCACAAACAACCTCTGCAAACCCACTAATAAATAGCACTAGAACATACAATGTCCCCCACCACCATCTTTCTCCACTGTCTAGAAGGGTGTCTGGGCTGCTTCACTATGAAAACAGAGGCAGAAGAGAGCAGTTAAGATACTTCACATGTTGGCCCACCACTGAATGCAGGAGAAGGTGGGCCAGAATTTCGGCATCATGAGAAACAGCAGGGGGCGCTACCATAAAATGTAACTTACATAAAAATGTCTTTTATGCTGCAAAGATTCTTCATTTTTAATGTCCTGCACATTGCATAGTAATATTTTTTCTAGGATCATGGATGGAATACCCCTTTAGGTTATTGAGATGTGAAACAAGTTCCTTGCATTTCATAAAAAGGCAAATAACTGATTTTTAATACTGATAAAATGTGTATGAATACATATGTGTAGCTTATGGATAACAATTTTCACCTGTGTTGTACCCAACAACCATTTCTCACACTCCTTCCACAGATCAAAATCAATAGATTAATACACAGAGACAGGAGAAGCAGGGAAGAGTAGTCAAGATGACTTATGGCTCAGGAACCCATTTCATGACAACAGAATTGAAATGTAAAACAATTTGCACTGACTGTATATACCGGGCTTTGCAGCACACACAAGGCTTCCTTTTACAATACCCATAGGACTTATGAGATTACATTGACATGACAGGCTCTCCAAAGTGCCAACATACTTGTTTTACACCCTAAGCACTGGATATTAAGCACTAAGGTTATAAAAAGATAACAAATTCAGTATAAAAATAAAATATCAACACGGAGCACCTCATAAACCACGTTATGCCAATACAGCCTATTAGTTTACTAAACCACCTCTTCTCGGCCTCTGGGTCAAAACATTTAGGCAGATTTACAAACCCATCTGAAATGAAGACAGTGTAAACCTAGGCAGTGTAAAGATTGCCCAAATTTATCACAGTGGCTGAGGACGATGGCAACCGAAAATCCCAGGGGAAAAACTCAGGCGGCCTAGACAAATGGTCATTTTAAGAGCCTGGAGGCAGTACGTATACAGCTCTGAGAACAGTAGGAGTGCAGTCCCCTGTTGCTATGAAGAGTGATGACAGCTACAGAACATTTGGGAGAAGGCTTAGTAGCATGCTTAAAGAGTTGTTGCCACCCCAGCTTGTGTGATCCCTGGGGCATTTGGTCAATAGATGCAGAAGGTGAGAGAGAACAGCACTTGAGGCCTACGGTAAGTGCATGAGCATTGCTCCTGGATCAAGGAGATCCACCTTGAAACTATTAATAGTGTACATGGACAGTATATAATAAAAAAAACGGTGCTTCTATGTGAGAACCTATATATGTGAGAATCGTTATGCTTCTGTACCTTTCCAAAATGTTAATTTCCACAAGTACATATGCTCATACTGAGTGCATAGCAGCCATGAATCTGAGTATATTTTATACATTTTATTTCCCCTGGTGGCCCCCAAAAAAAACAGTCCGACACTGAAAGTGGTAGTTAAAGCTGCATTCACACAAGCCAATAATCGTCCAGACAATCTGGCCATGTAAATGTGCCACCGACCACACAAAGAATGAGCAAAACGCTCGTTCATCGGGTGATCCTGTCATTCATGTAGGCACCACTGATCATAGTTTCCTGGCAGCAGATTGTCTGAACATCAATCTGCTGCTCAGAAACCATGAATCTGTATGAGGACGAGGGATTGCAATAGCTGGTGTTTACCCAGAAGTGCGCGCTTCCGGGTTTTAGTGCATCCAGATCTCAATCTGAAAGGTTAAAAGTAAGCTTACATGTACAGATGAGCGAATCATACAAAATTCGCTTCGGCGAATAATCAATGAATTTCTGACAAGATTAGTTCTAAATACGAATTTATTCGGTTGAATATGTGTGAAAAAATAATCGTTGTTTTGCGAACATTCCTACACAAATTACGAACATACAGTCAGCTTTGTTAAAAGTACGTAATATGTAAGCATTAGCGTACAAAGTACATACGAATCCTTAGCGTGTTAGTGACTCACGATTGCGTCATACGCACAATGCTAGGCCGCGGCGTACAGTCTTTAGAGACAGTCCATATGAGGTAGAAAAGTAAGGTGCTAGCTATCTGGCTAAGTGCATAATTCACTAAAAAAAGGCCGTACAATAAGTGCATAAAAGGACACATTGCAGTACCTAAAAAAGAATACACAGAATGGGCTAAAGTGCTTGAATGTTGCTGAACCTGTAAAAGCATTATTGCTAAAATACAGCAAAGACATAATTATGCAAACATTTTAGTGCAATTTCACATTTGCAAGCATAAAAGGCTCAGATATACGTTTGAGTCTCTCCTCGAGTCATGGCTGCTTGATAACAAAACAATTGTAATCCACGTGAGGTAATTTTGTAATCCAAACAGGTAACATGTAATCCACATGGATGGTATAAAATAGCAGCAAATAGAGAACTCTTTTTGCAAAGCGGGCTCCCAAATAACCTGAAAAGGGGGGAAAAAGGAAAATAGGCGTGCTTAGGCGCAACTGGGAATTTTCTGCAGCATGGGGGGGGAGTCCTGACAGCCATGTCCATCTGGGTGAGAGTCAAACGGGGGCAATACAAACTAAACAAAAAAAAGAAAAAAAAGTGCCAACTATCTCTCACCCGTCAGGTGCAGTCCATGGTGTGGCTCCCATAGGTCCTCTTGAAATGTTCTCTAAACCAGCCAGTAGTTGGGTTCCTCAGATGAGGGACCTGAAGTCCTCCTCGCTTGAGCTACTGCTGAAAGACATCAGAGGACGCTCCTGCCTCCTGTAGGCCAACCTCGCTGCCGTGGTGGAACTCCACTGCCCTCTTGTTCTTGTTCCAGAAGTCGGACTTGACCGGGTCCGGGTGGTGGTCACGCTGGTGAGCGCTGCAGCCACTTGTGCCTTTATTTTTCTGGATTCTCCTGCCAGGACAGCAAGGGTAAAGACTTCTGGCTGCAGCGGTGGAGGCAAGGTTGCACCCAGGGAAGTAACCCCAAACCCCCCTGGCTGCTGCTGGCTTCATCTTCCAGGGTAGTTGGTACTGGTGGAACACCGTAGACTGGAAGGTAAACAACGAAGTAGTCAGCTGACCCAGCTGAAAGGACTGTGATGGTGGTGGCAGTCCAGGTATCAGAGGCTCTGGCTGTGGCTTCTCCCTGAAGCAGAGGGTGCCATCTGGTGACTCCTGAAGGCAGCGCACCAGTACTGTGCCTGGTGGTTCCTCTGGCCAAACTTTAGGTGGTGATGTTGGGACCAGGGGCTTAGATAGTAGGGTAACCCTGGTAGCGAAGGGGCCTTTCAGGGATACCATGGGGGTGTACTCCACCTGATCCTCCACATACAGGCTGTGAAGGGGTTGGGGCAGGTATGACTGTTTCACTGACCTTCGGCCCACGAAGTACTCCTTGCCGTCCTCATCATTCGCCAGGAAGCCACAGCCTTGCTCCACCGAAAATCACAGGACGGTTCCCCTTCGCCGCTCCAGTGTAGGGTCCCCCGGCCTTGGATGGTTCAGTACCTGGATGACCCAGTCCTTTACCGCATTCTTGTACTCCCATAGGGTCTTGGTGTGGGCCGTCACCAACGCTGGCACAATTGGATTTTGCCAGATGTTCTCCTCTTGGGCGGCGAAGTAGACGCTCTAGCTGCCTCCGCCACACCAGCCGCCTCACGAGCCGCAGCAGCCGGCATGGTGAATATGGAGTCAGGAGGCTGTGAGACTCTCTTGCAGACTTGAGACGCTCTAATATCTGGAGCAGGCAGTGGTTCGGTGAACTCGTCCCCAAAGACCATTTCTCCCCACTTCTGACGCAGTTCTTTTGCCATGCTGTTTGCTGTGAATCTGTGATCTGACTCTGGCTGGATCTTGTTCACAGCTGGCTTGAACTGGAGTGGAGGGCGGAGTAATGAGGGAGGAGTCTTCACTCCCTATACTTGCAAAGAGAAAGTTCCTGGTGGTCTGGGCTGGTTTTTCCCGCTTTTGAGGGGGCGTATCATCATTTTCCCGCTTCGAGGGGCCGGGGAAGGGGGCAAGAAGAATGCGTAAGTTTTGTACCTAGCGTACGTAGCGTTCAAAATAAAAGATCATTTACGAATAATACGAAGCGAATCTTACAAAATCCAGATTCACTTCGGAGCTGAAAAAATGGAAGATTCGATACAAATCTACAAAGCGCATTAGCTCACATCAATTTTCTAGGGCAACTAATAAATAATAGTGGGGCTAACACTACGGCTCTAATGCACTGATATCTCAACTCAAAATGAGCCCACAATACACTTCACGTATGAAAAATATATAAACTTTATTGTTTCACATACTTAAAAATACACATAAAATGTCATATATTCATAGATGGTGGAAGGGTCCCACTGCATGGTAACTGACCCAACATTGCGAACACGGAGGTAATACCCCAGATTAATATATGGCAATAATACAATATTAGTGCTACAAATAGCATACAAAACTCTGCCAATAAAATAGGTATAAAGTACAGGTTACCGCGTTTCGCCCTATCGCTTCATCAGGAGGAATGATTCTAGGCCACCAAAGCTTCTATAAATATCCACCTAAACCCCTCAATCTAAATCACCTGTGTATCACGCCAAACAGTCGGAACCGGAAGGAGTGGACCGGAAATGATGTCACAAATGCGACCGATATTACTTGTCCTTCTATCATATTATTCTGGATTTAAAGGGACTATCTAAAAGAGGACCACGATAGGATGGCGTTCGGTAATAGAATGCAATCATCTGATGTTCATAATTCATTTAAATAGTTTTAGTCCTGAATCACTTCATAATGCGTACCGGAAGACGCAAACAGGAAGTTCCCATGCGCTCCAAGCTGGAACGCATCCGGAATCCCCTGCCGCGCCCCGGCCGCACTACACATAGTCCAACCTAATTGGTCTGCACTCATCACAAATCTACAAAGCGGCGAATAGATTTGCTCATCTCTACTTACATGTTTCGAATTGAAAAACTGAAACATGTAAGCTGTTAAAGGACGTGCCACTTATATCAGATCCCACCACTGGGACATGCATGTACATCTATAATGGGGCCCACAAAGTGAACGAGGGAACCCTGCTCATAATGTTGGTGCTGGCCAATTAAGGAATACCTATTAGTAGCATTGGTATTTTTACTATTCATCTTTGCTGTATCATATTTTACATAACATTGTTTTCTAGTGATTGGTGCTTGATACATTTGTCTTGTACAGACTGCTTTTCAGCTATTGTGCAGTTTATATATCTTTCCTCTTCGCTCGCGGTATTGCTTACTGTTTCCATTAATCTCCTAATTACAGTATGTCATATCTTTTTCAGGTTTTAATATAAATACAGTAAAAACATATTATACAATACAATCAAGCCATTTATTATTAATCTTGTTTAATATTGTCAAACATGCTTTCATTGAATGGGGAAAAAAGAGCACAGAAGTACAATGCACCACAACACAATAGAGCACAGTCAAACTAATCTAAATTAAAAGCTCCACTAATAGGAATTTGCAATGCAGCCTCAATTACTCAGTTATTTGCACTGAAAAAAAAATAGCTGTCATTTTTTAACAAGTATGTTTTGTAGAAAGGTTCCTAAAGTGCTACGTTTGAGATTAAAAATACAAATTTAATACTGTGCTTCAATTTTTCTCTAACTAAAGACGATAATGGCAAACTCTAGTTGCCAACACGGAGTCCATAACTCTGCATGATGAGCATATTGTTCTCCTGGGATCTCTCCAAATTGAGAAGTGCACCTACAGTGCCTTGCGAAAGTATTCGGCCCCCTGGAACTTTTCAACCTTTTGCCACATTTCAGGCTTCAAACAAAAAGATATAACATTTTAAATTTTTGGTGAAGAATCAACAACAAGTGGGTCACAATTGTCAAGTGGAATGAATGAAATTTATTGGATCATTTAAACTTTTTTTGTAATAATAAAACTGAAAAGTGGAAAATTATTCGTCCCCCTTGCATTAATACTTTCTTGCGCCACCTTTTGCTGCGATTACAGCTGCAAGCCGCTTGGTGTATGTCTCTATCAGTTTTGCACATCTAGAGACTGAAATTCTTGCCCATTCTTCCTTGCAAAACAGCTCGAGCTCTTTGAGGTTGGATGGAGAGCGTTTGTGAACAGCAGTTTTCAGCTCTTTCCACAAATTCTCAATTGGATTCAGGTCTGGACTTTGACTTGGCCATTCTAAGACCTGCATACGTTTATTTTTGAACCATTCCATTGTAGATTTTGCTTTATGTTTGGGATCATTGTCTTGTTGGAAGATAAATCTCTGTCCTAGTCTCAGGTCTTTTGCAGACTCCAACAGGTTTTCATCCAGAATGGTCCTATATTTGGCTCCATCCATCTTCCCATCAATTTTAACCTTCCCTGTCCCTGCTGATGAAAAGCAGGCCCAAACCATGATGCTACCACCACCATGTTTGACAGTGGGGATGGTGTGTTCAGGGTGATGAGCTGTGTTGCTTCAAACATATTGTTTTGCATTGTTTCCAAAAAGTTCGATTTTGGTTTCATCTGACCAGAGCACCTTCTTCTATATGTTTGGTGTGTCTCCCAGGTGGCTTGTGGCAAACTGTAAACAAGACTTTTTATGGATATCTTTGAGAAATGGCTTTCTTCTTGCCACTCTTCCATAAAGGCCAGATTTGTGAAGTGTGGTGATCATGGGCTTCTTGGCTGCATCTCTGATCAGTGTTCTTGTTTGAGATGAAAGTTTAGAGGGATGGCCGGGTCTTGGTAGATTTGCAGTGGTCTGATACTCCTTCCATTTCAATATGATTGCTTGCACAGTGCTCCTTGGGATGTTTAAAGCTTGGGAAATCTTTTGGTATAAAAATCCAGCTTTAAGCTTCTCCACAACAGTATCACGGACCTGCCTGGTGTGTTCCTTGGTCTTCATGATGCTCTCTGTGCTTTAAACAGAACCCTGAGACTATCACAGAGCAGGTGCATTTATACGGAGACTTGATTACACAGGTGGATCCTATTTATCTTCATCAGTCATTTAGGACAACATTGGATCATTCAGAGATCCTCAATGAACTTCTGGAGTGAGTTTTCTGAACTGAAAGTAAATGGTCCGAATAATTTTGCATGCCCAACCTTTCAGTTTTGTTATTACAAAAAAAGTTTAAATGATCCAATAAATTGTGTTCCACTTCACAATTGTGACCCACTTGTTGTTGATTCTTCACCAAAAATGTAAAATGTTATATCTTTTTGTTTGAAGCCTGAAATGTGGCAAAAGGTTGAAAAGTTCCAGGGGGCCGAATACTTTCGCAAGGCACTGTACATTTTGGGGTTCACTGCACAAAAGTATTAGGCAATTTGGCACATCAAGATTTTAGAGATCTTATATTTCTCTAGCCAGACAAGCTGGCTTAATGGAAAATGGGTATGAATTTGTGAGAAAGTAGTGTGGCCTAAATTGCAACATTTTGTGCCCAAGTTGTGCCACAATTTTGACATATAATTGTGTCTTGAACTAAGCCAACCAATAGTTGGAATAGAGCTGGACAAATGTGTCTATTCCTGCACCAGATCTGCGCCCCCTGCAATCAGGCCCCAGTGGTGAAGAATGCCGAGTGGTGATGCAGCCTTAATAGTTTGTGTCACGATGCTCCTACCTGGATACTGTTGCTCCTGGGGACTAGGCTCTGTAGCAACAAATGATTTGTAGTTGGTAGAATAAGTAAAGTCCAGACTTGAATAAACTCGCAATAAAGTTGTGTCATCCAAACAATACTTGATCTTTCTCTTGGCTCTAGAAGGCTAAGGGTAAACTGACAGGTAAACTTGAATACTTTGCTTGCTGCTGTGCTAATCTCTGTCTTCAGTCTAGTTCCTATTCAGTCTAGTCCTTTGATATATCAAGAGTGGGCTGCTCTCTGAGTTACTTTCCCAAAGCTCCTGCAGCAGTGATGGGAAAACGCTCCCTCACCACACCATGCTGCTTCACTTTCTCGCTCTAGCTCTCAACTCCACCTCTCAACTCTCTCTCCACAGCTTCCTGTGACACTTCCCTTGGTAGGAAGTGGGACTAGCCCACTTCTGTCCAAAAAGGGGGGAGGGGGGGATGAAATGGTACATTCTGTTCTGACTAAAGTTCTCTGCCAGGTACACTGCCACCTGCTGGACGACCAGGGACATTACATGTAATAACAGTTGCATAATACATTATTAAGGCACAGTATAAAAGGACCTGGAATTAAACACACATATTACATTCTTTGCTATCCATTAGAGACAGTAGCAAGGTGTAGGAAGGGTAGTGCCCACTCTGGGGTACTACACATCCAAAATGAACGATTGTGATAATTTGATGTAGGTCTAGATAGCTTGTCTATGTATACCCCATCTACTGGATTAGTAAATCTACTAAAATGTATAGGATCAAGTATCTCCTATGATAAAGTTTCATTGTTATAAAAAATCATGATGCTACAGGTAGTGTGATTCTGTACACAGTCAGAACATGTGCAGCGTGGCGCCTGGAAGAAGAGCAGGCAGCAGTGAGTATAGCCAGTTTCCATAACGGAAGTGGTAATTAGTATTCGCTCCATAAGACGCACTGTCATTCCCCCCCTCTATTGTTACCTACAGTAGGATACTAGTTATTACTTTTTGGTGAACACATCTAAATCAGCCCCAACCATACATATAATTGATCCCTATGGTAAAACTTGTTTTTTGTGCATGCTAGCATTTATTTCAAATCTACTGTGGACTGGACCCTGAATATTGTTTGCAGTATATTTACTGGAGTCAATGTGTGCTGACAGCATGTTTCCCATAGAGATCAATCTTCTCTCAGATTAGCTGTAGTTAAGCTCTTTCTCCATATGTTGAATACAGCCAAATTAAGCCACATACCTCCAGAAGTGAGCTGCATAGCAATTTGCAGTGTATATGTACACCAATGCATAGAATGGGATTCTTCTTATGCACAATTCATAATGTATGGCTAGAAAAAGAAAAACACATTTAAAATGCAATTTGGTGTTTCCATTATCTCATTCACATAGTGGAATGTGTTCTGGAATGAGCAAGTATTAATTTTGTTCATTATCATCTCTGGGGTAGTTGTGCTACACATTTTGCTGGATGGAGGTCATTAAGTTGAGGTAAATAAAATATACTGATGTTAGTATATAAATATATATAATGGCCCGAGAATGACCTGGGCCCTCATGATGCAGCTGAACTCAGTTAGCACACTACATTTCAGCAGAAGTAATGGACTCCTTCTGGTCTTGGGCCGCAAGGAGCTTTTGTAATGCCATAAATATATGTGCTATCTCTTTTAGAAGGAGTAAGCAGCAGGGGACCCTTATGATATTATGGTGGCGGTGGAGGGGTAAAAATGTTGGGCAACATGAGCTCGGACCCCCATCTATAAGCCCACAGTAACCACAGAGGGGCAGTCATGGATTCTGCATAGGCCTAGTGCTAGATTGCTGCATATGTATTTATATAACAGCTATGTAACTGTGGATAGAAACAACTTTATATATCAAACCGTAGCTCTAAAAAGAAATGAATAAAATATAAAAATCTAATTTGCATGATTAATTCTGTGCTTTTCTTCCCAGGTGCTAAATTTCTCCAACATGTTTGACTCCTTCTGTAAGAGCGGAGAAAAGATCAAACTCATTTACATGCTGGCATCGGATGTGAGATGGCAAATGTTTTTAATTCCAATATGTATTTTACACCTTTGGAATCTAAGAAACACTTAGATAATGTTTGGGCAGGGAAGATATATAGAAAAGACATTCGCTGTTAACCCAGCGCTCTGTGCCTGCACTGCTGGTCCTACACATGGGTGTGGATGCTGGGCTCTCTCATTCCCTTCTGCTGCTGTGCACCATGCTGACAAGCGTGGGCAGCAGGTAGCTGTTGTATCTGTGCTCTGTCTCAGAGTTTACTTCCTGCTTTAGTCCTATACTGTTGTTAAGGCGTGTGTGGGTGTATCTCTCCTCCCTTGTGAGGCAGCACGTACACGCCCCCTATCTCCCCATCCTTTGGCTGATTTGGAGGAAGTATTTAAAGGTGCTTCCTGCCCCAGGAAGGCGCCTGAGCAATCTTAGGTTCCTAGCTTGTTTAGTTTGCTGGTAGAGTGAAGGTATTCTGTTGGTTCTTGTTATTCTGTGTACAGGACTTTGGATTGCATTTTACGGACTTTGCCTGATTGCTGCCTACCCTGACTACACTTTCATCTGATCAGCCTCTGGCCTCCCAGCATCCACTGGGTGTATTGTGTCACCCGGAGGTCAGTCCAGTGGGTTCTCACTCTGGTCTCGATTCCCTCGTGTTCCAATTCCCCTCTGAGGTAGCACCTGGTACTCCCTTCGGGAAAGTTTCTCCTCACCATCAGAGGTATTGTGTGAAGAATGATGGGTGTGCTTAGACATCACCCTCCGAGGGAGTTGGTCACATGGGGCAGTGGGTTCTCACCCGCTGTTCATAACATTAACCTAATTAGTGGGGGTTTGACTGCCAGGACACATTTTAGCATCACTGACCTGTGTGGCTCTGACTGCCAGGACCTCTATTAATCTACATAATGAAAGAGCCTGAATACTTAAAGGGTTGTAATTCATCAAGGATCAGAAAGGCATGGCTGCTTTCTAGCAGAAACAGAGTCATGCTTGTCCAAGGGTTAAGGCATTGGCCAGTGGACATGGCCTGCTAGCAGTCAGCACCCTCAGCACTTCAGTCTGAGCTTCATGGGACCTGGCAAGCATGCTCTCTTGGACCTCTGCTGCAAACTTCCCATTTTCAGATAACAGTATTTCCTGGCTGGCAGGAGTGCCCCACTTGCTACTGCCCCACCGGCATCTCAGCCCTACAGTATATTTTGCAGGCAGGTGTGCTCCATTGCAGGCTGAGCTGCTGACGTCCTGTTGCTTAGTAACAGGCTGGGCTCCATGAGCTGGGGGGGTTTGTGATCCAGTGTTATAATGTCACAGTTCACATGAGTGGATGTCCCATGTGACCTAGGGAGCGCCCTATTTAAACAGGTACCTACTGGCCACAGTTGTCTGTGATTGAGGTGTTATTTATATACCCTGCAATAATGAGCTTTGACCTCTGGATTTTCTAGACCTCGGCATGTTCTGTTTACTACCCCTTTAGCCTGATGATTTGGACCTGATGTAACTTCCTGGTTTGACTTCTTGGCTTGGTATGTTTCAGCATTCTGGCTTCTGCTTTGGCTTTAGATCTGATTCTCTTGGTATTGACTTCAGCTTGTAGGACTTTGCTCTTATCCATTCAGTTCTGTTCTGGTTATGACTAGAGATGAGCGAATGGAACCCACGAAGTGGAATTCGATCTGCCGCTAGCCGCCATTTTGATTGAAGATCCCGGGCGAAATCCCGCGCATCGTGACTTATGATGTCACCACGCCGGCTGGTGTGATGACGTAATCTCGCGCCGCTCCAGATCTTCAAGCAAGAAATTCGCTCATCCCTAGTTATGACCCATCCCGTCAGTATCTGTTCTGCGTATCTGTCAATACATTTGTTATTTTGTCCATGCTTTGTTCCCTGTAGGCCCTTGTACTTATGAAGAGACCGGCATCCAGTTGTGGGTCATCATTTAGGGTGTATCGTGGAAGCTGGTAGGAACAGTGGTACAGGTTAAGTTCAGGGCCTCACTGATCCCTAATATGACAGGTTATTACAATTTAGCTTCATGGACCTGAATGGTGAATTGCAGTACTACATACTCTATGGGCAGGCTTTTTTTATGAAGAAATAATCCATGGTTTACTAATCCTGGACAATCCACAAAGTTGGGACGGCTGTCCTTTGATCCAGATGGTCACCAGGGGTCCTAGAGGTTGGAACCTCACTGTTCATGAAGTGATGGCATATCTTAGTTCTATGTTCCCTTTTTATAGATCTGTCTTAAACTGAACCGATTATCATATGTATCCCTATTTTTATTCCTTTTTTAAATCTAAGAACATAAGTGATAGTAGAAGAAAGGTATGCGCAGAAACTGTGGTTGACTTTTAAAGATACAGAGTTTGGTTTTTAATTATTATCTTTCTGTGTTGGCATCCTTCTATGTGCAATGAACAATTGCAATATGCAATTAAATAGTAGATGGTTTTGTTCCATTAAAACCAAAGGGACTGGTAGACAGTGCCTTGGGTGATTGCTAAACACCACAAGACTATTGCCTCAATAATACTTATCAGAGAGTAGAGCCTGTAGTAGGACCACTTCCCTTAAATTGCTTCATGTACTTTGTGGTTAAATTTCAGTTTAAGAAAATTAGTTCTTAAAGGGACACTTTTACCTCAGACAAGCCCAGTAATTTACATCTGTCTACTCACCTCTAGTGTTGAGCGAACCCAAACTGTAAAGTTCAGGTCCGTACCGAACTTTGCGAGTTCAGGCACCCGGACCCGAACCCGAACTTTGAAAAGAAAGTCCGGGTTCGAGTTCGGTTCGGGCGTTTAATAAAGCTTGTTGAAAGGCTGCAGGGCAGCCAATCAACAAGCTTTTAAGCTGTGGGCACTTAGAAGCCATCACAGCCATGCCTACTAATGGCATGGCTGTGATTGGCCGGTGCATCATGTGACCCAGCTTCTATATAAACTGGATCACATGTAGCACTGCCCATAAGCTCTGGGAAGTGCAGAGACAGGAATCAGGCAGCTGAAGTAAGGGAAATTGTTAGGAATCTGGCTATTTATTCTGTGGGTGACCTACATTATATATAGTGATTATTTGTGGGTGCAATACACCAGCTGTGCACCCCTGACACAGAAATATAGTAATTAATCTGGATGTAAATTCTGTGGGAGACCTATAGTGATTTTTGTTGGTGCAATGCATCATCTTTGTACCCCTGACACAGAAATGTAATAAGTAATCTGGCTGTTAATTCTGTGGGTGACCTATAGTGAATTTTGTTGGTGCAATGCATCATTTTTGTACCCCTGACCCAAAAATATAATAAATACAAGGCAACGGCACACTGCCAACCAGATAAAGCACAAAATGCCATAGAGATATGAGGTATTCTGGAGCTAATGCTATGCTTGTTTAGTAAATTAAAGATTCTTGGCAAATATATTTTGTACAAAATTATCTGGGCCGGTCCACCAAATTGTCAAGGTGATCTCTGTAGGACGGGAACCTAACACTATTTCCTACCTGTTATGTGCCAACCTTGGCTTCAGTATAATCAGGGGGTGTTGGTTCCACATGCATGCTGGGTCCCCTCTGCCTTTTGCCATTTATGGTGCTTCAACAGCCTCCACTACTACAGGGATGCAGGTACCAACATACATGCCGAGTCCAATCGGCTTTATAGTTACACTAATTAAAATCAGCCTATGGGGTAGACGGGGCTAGTCAGGAGTGCATGACCAAATGGAGTAGCCACACCTCCAGTACAAACTTACAAATAAAAAAGGGGAATTTCAGTCAGCACATACCAGTGCGCAGGTGCACGTTGCTATGACTAAATACACAAGGAAAGGAAAATACATACAATGCAACAGCACACTGCCAACCAGATAAAGCACAAAATGCCATAGAGATATGAGTTGTTCTGGAGCTAATGCTATGCTTGTTTAGTAAATTAGAGATTCTTGGCAAATATATTTTGTACAAAATTATCTTGGCCCGTCCACCAAATCGTCAAGGTGATCTCTGTAGGATGGGAACCTAACACTATTTCCTACCTGTTATGTGCCAACCTTGGCTTCCATATAATCAGGGGGTGTTGGTTCCACATGCATGCTGGGTCCCCTCTGCCTTTTGCCATTTATGGTGCTTCAAAGGACTCCACTAATACAGGGATGCAGGTACCAACATGCATGCCGAGTCCACTCGGCTTTATAGTTACACTAATTAAAATCAGCCTATGGGGCAGACGGGGCTAGTCAGGAGTGCATGACCAAATAGAGTAGCCACAACTCCAGTACAAAAATATAATAGTTAATCCGTCTGTTAATCCGGTGGGTGACATAATCACATTTTTGCTAAGACATACAGCTGTACTGCATACGTGACAGGGAACCTGTCATCTCCGAAACACCCCCTGAACTAGAGTAAGCGTTGTATAGTGTAAGTGATGCTGAATCCGAATATGTAAGTTTTATCCTCATACTCACTTCCATTCGGACTCTGCTCTCCCACAAACCTGCAGTAAAATCCATTGAGAGGACTCTTCTTTGAGTCCTCTCCATTATGTGAGTGAGCACCGGAGTCCAGTGAGTGCATTTTACTGCAGGTTTGTGGGAGCTTAGCGAGTATGAAGATAAAAATTACATATTCGGATTCAGCATCACTTACACTATACACCGCTTACTGTAGTTCATGGGGTGTTTCGGAGATGACAGGTTCCCTTTAATACAGTTAATCCGTCTGCTAGGCCGGCAGGTGACATATTCACGTTTTTGCTAAGAGATTACACCTGTACTGCATACGTGACAGGGAAATTAACATAGTTAATCCGTCTGCTAGTCCAGCAGGTGACATATTCGCGTTTTTGCTAAAACATACAGCTGTACTGCATACGTGACAGGGAAATGAATACAGTTAATCCATCTGCTAGTCCGGCAGGTAACATATTCACATTTTTGCCAAGACATAAAGCTGTACTGCATACATGACAGGAAATTAATACAGTTAATCCGTCTGCTAGTCTGGCAGGTGACATATTCACTTTTTTCTAAGACATACAGCTGTACTGCATGCGTGACAGGAAAATTAATATAGTTAATGTGACTGTTCGTTCGGCCGGTGACATAGTCCCATTTTTGGTTAGAGGTACACCTGTACTGCATATCCAGGCGAGCCATCCCTCAGGTGTGCACTGTGCAACGCCATCTGTGGCAAGGTCCACATAACTACTGATACGTGGACCTGTAAACACGGGCAGGGATATTATATCTCCCTGACTGCACACTGGGTAAATGCAGTGGCGGCTGGGCCTGAGGCAGATAGCAGTTTGGCGCATGTCCTACCGCCACCGAGGATTGCAGGATATTTCTCGTTGCCGCCTGTTGCCTCCTCCTCCTACTCCGCTTCCTCCTCTACCACCTCCTCATCCGGTCAGCGTACAACCTTCACCACCAACATCAGCACAGCCAGGGGTAAACGACAGCAGGCTGTTTTGAAACTCATATGTTTGGGGGAAAAACCCCATACCGCACAGGAGCTGTGGACGGGCATGGAACAACAGACCGATGAGTGGTTGGTGCCACTGAGCCTCAAGCCCGGCCTGGTGGTGTGCGATAATGGGCGAAATCTCGTAGCAGCTCTGGGGCTAGCCGGGTTGATGCACATCCCTTGTGCTGAATTTGGTGGTGCAGAGGTTCCTGAAAAATTACCATGATATCTCAGAGCTGCTGCAGAAAGTGCGAGCCGTCTGTGCTCACTTTCGGCGGTCTCACCCTGCTGCTGCTCGCCTGTCTGTGCTGCAGCGTAACTTCGGCCTTCCCGCTCACCGCCTCATATGCGACATACCCACAAGGTGGAATTCCACCTTGCACATGCTGGAGAGACTGTGCGAGCAGCAGCAGGCAATATTGGAGTTTCAGCTGCAGCATGCACGGGTGAGTCGCTCTGCGGAACAGCACCACTTCACCAACAACGAGTTGGCCTCCATGCAGGACGTGTCTACCATGTTGCGCTGTTTCGAGTACTCCACTAACATGGCCAGTGCTGATGACGCAGTCCTCAGCATTACTATCCCACTTCTATGTCTCCTTGAAAAAACGCTTCAAACAATGATGGAAGAGGATGTAGAAAGAGAAAGGGGGCACACTCATAAGTGATCCACTAGAGTGCTGGTCACGGTTTGAACAAAACATAATCAAGTACCAAAAAAAGACAACACCGCATAGTGTGACCGCACATCTATCTAAAATATTGTTTATTGAAAACACACCACATACATCTTAAAAATTTTATACAATAAGAAAAAACAGTGTGAGGAAACCATGATAAGTTCCACACCAACCCAGGACAATACATCAAGTCCACAATGGGACACACAAGGCCGTAACACTCAGTATATATATATATATATATATATATATATATATATATATATAAACACCACTGTAGGACTGATATTAAAGATCTTGTAGAAAATATAACATCAAAGACAATATATAGATTTATATATAGTCTTTGATGTTATATTTTCTACAAGATCTTTAATATCAGTCCTACAGTGGTATTTTTCTATATATATACTGAGTGTTACGGCCTTTGCGTGTCCCATTGTGGACTTGATGTATTGTCCTGGGTTGGTGTGGAACTTATCATGGTTTCCTCACACTGTTTTTTCTTATTGTATAAAATTTTTAAGATGTATGTGGTGTGTTTTCAATAAACAGTATTTTATATAGATGTGCGGTCACACTATGCGGTGTTGTCTTTTTTTGGTACTTGATGGAAGAGGATGTGGCACAGGAGGAAGAGGAGGAGGAAGAGGGATCATTTCCATGGTTATCAGGCCAGTCTTTCACAAGTGGCTTGGAGGGTGGGTTCCGGCATCAACAGAGGCCAGGTACACAACTGTCTAGCCAGGGCACAGTTCTGCAGGATGAGGAGGATGATGATGAGGAGGAACCATGTTCACAGCAGGGTAGCACCCAAAGCAGCTCATGGGCATCAATGGAGCATGGCTGGGGGGAGACAGAGGACACAGACGATACACCTCCCACAGAGGACAGCTTGTCCTTGCCTCAGGGCAGCCTGGCACACATGAGCGACTACATGCTGCAATGCCTACGCAACGACCGCCGAGTTGCCCATATTCTAACCAGTGCTGATTACTGGGTGGCCACCCTGCTGGATCCCTGCTACAAGGACAAAGCGCAGTCTTTAATGTGTATTGTCCGAATGTGTGTTTAGCACGGCAGGGGGGGTAATCACAGACAAGCGCAGCCGCCTGTCCACAGCCAACTTGGACAAGCTCACGTTCATTAAAATGAACCAGGAATGGATCCCACGGGACTTGTCCGTACTTTGTGCTGAGTAGACAAGTATACTGGCCATACCCAGCCATTGTTATACTCCAGGGCACTTTATCTTTGCATTCTCTTTTCTATTTCCCTGTTTTGGGGTCTTCCCAAATTAAAAAAAAAAATAAAATAAAATAAAAAATAAATAAATAAAAAAACAACAAAAACAGTGTTGGCTACCTCCTCCTCCATCTCCACTTCCACCTACACCGCCACGTCCACTGCCTCCTACTCCACTTTGACCTCAGTCTCCTACTTCAAGATTATTATTTTTTTCTATTCTATGTTATTTTAAGTCATTTATCTATCCACATTTGTTTGCAGGGCAACTGTCCTGCTCTTATCCCCATTTTGCTGCCCTCTAGCCCTTACTATGACTATTTTTCAGCCATTTTAGTGCACCAAAGTAAAGGTCCCCATTGACTTCAATGGGCTTCGGGTCCCGAAACCGAACTTTGACCTGAAGTTCGGCCGAACCCGGCGAACCCGAACTTCCATGGGTTCGCTCATCCCTACTCACCTCTGTTCCTCAGCTGTGTGCCCATGGAGAGGACTCCTCTCTATGCATTGCATGGCTGGTTTGTGGGCATTCAGCCGGGGAACAGGGTACAGTAAATATACAGATAAAAATTACTGACCTGAGCTCAGTATCAGTTATATTATTCATGTGTTTGTATGGTTAATAGGACTCGTTAGAAATAACAGAGTCTGTAGAAGTATTCATCTTAATTGGACCAATAGGTGGCAGAAAAATGGTGAACACAACTAGTATTGATTAAAAAACAATTCACCATCTGGAAGTCAATGGAAGAAATATTGAAATAATGACAGTCCTAAAGCTTCAATATGTTGTTAATGAATATGAGTCCCTTAATTCTCTGTAATAAATAGCAGGATGGCAAAATACTATTAAAATACTTCACAATTAATATATTAGTAATAGAGATGAGAAAATTGATTTGGCATGAATCACACAACTTGGCACCTGACATTTTACAGTTCAGAGAAAAAGCCTTCTACCACCAAAAAAGGATCATTTTTGGGCCAAGTAGAGAAAGGTGAGTTAATTTTAGCGCTCTGTCATTTTTAAGTTAAAAGTGAATGGTTTCCAAGAACCAACATCACAATCCTTGCAGACTGGGCCTGGAAAAAAGTCCCAGCCACCTGAGAAGAGTCCTGGTTATTCATGAATTCTTGCTCTCCCACCACCTGCTGATGACTGACAGTCTTCTTCCCAGTTTTCTACCTTTCTGTCTAGGAGAGAACTTCCAATCATCAGCAGATGGACAGGAGAGCAGAAGATTAGGAATAACCATGACTCTTCTCAGGTAGATTTTACTCTTTTCAAGGCCTGTGCTGCAAGAATTATGATGCTGGTTCTCGGTAACCACTTACTTTTAGCTCATAAGAGACACACCTCTGAAATCAGCATTTCTGTCACTAATTTATGCTGCCCTCAGTGAGGTCAGCATAAAGTTGATGACAGGTTCCCTTTAATACTGGATACAGTCCTAGGAGACCTCTGAGTGTCATGCATGACTTTTCAATTTTGATTTATTTGGGCCAAATCCAATCTGACAACTGATTCTACTGAATTGGACCCAAAACAAATTGAGAAATTCTTTCATCTCTAATTATTGGCTTTCAACATATATATTTTTAGATGACACACCATTAAAAGGCACGGAACTAACATAGAAGGATAACTTCACCACCTCTTTATGACTTTTTTATTCCAGAAGAGCATAACCTACATGCCACATAGTCTACCACAGTTACCTAAAACTCTTTGTACTTTGGATTTAAAGTAAGGCTGCTTTTATCAATGATTCAGACAAATAAAATCCAGGGCACACTTGTATAGATACAGTGCTTTACATGGTTGAAGAACTCTTCCAGTGGCACCTTGCCTACCTTCTATGGTGTGCAATTCAATTTTATTGGACGCTTATTAATGATTCATTTTGCTGAGTTCATTTTCACAGTAAGTTTAATACAACACTAAAATATGTGAGCAAGACGTAAATATGATTGAGATTGACTACAGTCAACAACAATTGACTATATCATGGCTCTGGCTTTGACAGATTATTGGCTCCCAAAGCATATGGAAGCATTTCGCTTCACCACATATGGAAACCTGCCTATTTCTGTCCTAAAAGAATTATAGAGCCAAGAACTGTAGTAGGGCAGCATCAAATGAACCCATTACACATCCGTACAGTGTCATATATTCATCATTAAAGGGGTTTTCCAGGATTTTACTATTGATGACCTATCCTCAGGATAAGTCATCAGTATGTGATTGGTGGGGGGTCCTGATTGGTGAGCGCCGCTACATTCATTGCTTATGAGTGGAGGATAGTCAATGAGGCCGGTGGGCATTCCAGTATCATCCAGCAATGCTGAATCCACAGAACTCTGCCGAAACAGCCTGCCAGCATTGTGAAATAGGCTTTAAACGTTGGACAAAAACATGATGTGAACCCATCCTGACTTGCACCATGAATATCCATAAATAACTAAAACCATATGTTAAAGTCCAGCTAGGACAATATCTGCATGAAATTTGTATGTTCTACCATTAGTAATCTGGTTTCCTCCCACACTTGCTTATTTCAAATATTTTCCAGGATAATACAAAGCAAGTATTTTACTAGTTATTCTTCAGGGTGTATTCTCAAGAGTCTGCTTCCATCCGAGTCTTAAGATGACATTTCATCTCATCCAAACAGTTTGGCAGCTTATATTAATTCTAATATATTGAGGAATATTTTCCACGGATGTTGGTTTAAAAAAAAGCTAAGTTTTACTTGTTATCTGAATAATAATAGTGAATATCCTTGACACCAATTAGCTGAAAGGTAAAATTCACTATTAAATCCAATAAATGCTAGCAAATGTTCCATCATCAAAGCCATGATATGGGAATGCAATACATGGTCATATTAACAATAATTTAGATTTTCTAGTTTTACTATAATATTGATTTCTAGGGTATTTCCTCTGGAGAATGTCCTACCTAATGGCTACCATGGGTTTCCCTTAACCAACAATTTCTCATTTAAGGAAATAGAATACCACATTGAGTTCCCAGTGAGCATGAAGGCCAAAAACCAAGAAACGGGACAAGTTACTCTAATAATTTTATTTATTAAATAGTTTATCCAGGAATTTCATATTTATGGCCTACCCTTGGGATAAGGTTATTAATATCAGATCAGTGGGGGTTCGACTCCCGGAATCCTGACCAATCAGATGTTGAAAAGGCCACTGTGCTCACTGGAGCTCCGTGAGCACTGAGGCCTCTTAACAGCTTGCCAAACACAGTACCGTACATTGAACAGTGGCTGTGCTTGGTATTGCAGCTCAGCCCTGAATGGGACTGAGCTACACCTAGGCCATGTGACCAGTCTACAGTAACATCACTGGCCTAGGAAGAGGCTTAAGCGCTCACAGAGGACCGCTGTCTCTTCCAACAGCTGATTGGGGGTCCTGGGAGTTGGACCACTGCTAATCTGATTTTGATGACCTATCCTAAGGATAGGCCATCAATGTCAAATTCCTGGATAACCTGTTTAACTGAAAAGCAGAATTTTATTGTCAATGTAAATTTACTTCCTAAAGAAGGTCAGGTAGTCCTAGAAGAATATCCTTGGACCTCAGAAAATTCTCAGTTGTAGATGAGGATTCCATCTCCAGTCAAAAGACTCAATAGACAAGCAAAAAATGATCATTTTTTAAGTTTGATTTTTTTCTAAAAAAAAGCTGCGCTAGTCATCCATTGGGCTGTGTCCACCCAGCCAGCCCACCCATTCTCATGTAACCCCTTTAAATCTTGTCAAATCTTTCCATCTGGACTTAGTTGGGACATGACCATGTGCAAAGGCCAAATTATCCCTGGTAGGAAGGTAGGTAGCTCTGTACTAAGATGGGTCCATCACAGCATCATGGGTTCCATTAAAAACAGAAGCTATGGTACTTGTGTGAGTTGGACCTACTTTTGCAGTAATGCTTAGATTCGGTTGCATGGATTTCTAAAATGTAGTCAGATGACATCATCATTATTTTTATCAATCATGCTTAACTATGGACACTGGTGACACACATCCTCTACCTGGGATGCAGCTACAGATCTATATGAAATACTAGAGGCCCCTGACCTGTCATGGTTCAAGATAGACAAATTCAGAGAGAAACCCCATTACCTTTCATCTCCATTGTATTACCACACATTGAATATATGTTTTAAAGGTGTTGGCCACTTTCTGGCTACTTGTGACCAATATGTTTATAAGATGACTATAAAGAGGAAAATCCGCAGCACTCTGAATACATCAATGCAAGGTGTTTATTTGTTATATGCTGGCATCATATATAGCAGAGCGACATTTCGGTTCCAAAGAACCTAAGAACTAAGGTTCTTTGGAACCGAAACGTGGTTTCCTGAGGATCACTTCTTTAAAGAGTAGAAGGTTCATTTGGTTGTGATTAGGGATGAACGAACCCAAACCTCACTGGGTTCAGGTAGTGAAGGAATTCAGTTATGGATTCTGTTATAACGGAATATAACGGAATTCTATGAAGAGGCATTCCGTTTTGATCCGTCCTAATAGAAGTCTATGGCCAAGCATAACGGATCTGTCTCATTTCTTTTATGCAGGACTGCTTCTGTCCTGCATTTTGTTTTCCGTCCTTGCACTTTGTATTCCGACATCAAAATTTCATTATATTCCGTTATAACGGAATCCATAAAATAATTCCTTCACTACCTGAGACCAGTGAGGTTCGGGTTCACTCATCCCTAGTTGTGATATCTTACCCCAACTGTACAACCTTAGCAACGTGTCCAATGCACCATTGTATACAGTATGTGGTACTACATGTGTGAACATTCATTTGTATTTATCCCATACCCAATCACATTTTTAAAAATAATAGTTTTTTTATTTTCTTATTTGCTTTAACTACATGACTTATAAAGAACTTCACAACTCAACATAATTTGCTTGAATTTTGTCAGTCATCTCCCTGGATGATTTTCTTTACATAAGCAAAACTCAAAATCCCAAGTGGTTTGACCTAATAAATCTGATCATGTATATATGCTGGACATTACTTTTCCATTGACTCTATTGACTCTTTGCTGAGTGTCTAGTGTTATGACACAAGCTGACAAAATTCCATTTGCCGCCCTATAAACTACTATAAAAGTGTTTCTACTACAAGTGGTCTCTGTAGAGATTTATAAGCCCGGAAGAGATGGCTATGTTTGGCTTTCCCTCTTTATCAACTGCCAGCATCTGCTCTGGTTTTAAGGATGAGATATCTAATAGGGTCTGCGTATGTCATATTCTCTCTCTCCCCGTGGGCGTACAGATCACATTGCATCAAGTATTGCGAAACCTTAGGGAAAATCCTATTGCCAGTTGCCACATGTCCTTGAGACAGTCCTCAATAAGACACAGTGTTTAAAGCTATCCTACCCCCTTTCCTTTGTAAAATGTTTCCTCTAACTTAATTTGGGATTAACCCTTTTCTGTACTGCATCAATCTACTTCTATTCTAATATCATTTTTTGGTAATAGGTAATAATTAGAAAATTGTTGCAATTTCCACAGTTTACTTTTTGGAGTATATACATACCTTAAACAGGACCTGTCACATCTTCTAACATGTCAGTAACCACTTGCATCCCCAATGTAATATCAACTCTAGAGGATCTTTTTTTTTATGACTGTACCATTCTTGAATTATTTCTGCTAGAAGTTTACAAATAAATTGCCAGCAGTCTGCAGTAAAGGTATTGCTGGGTGTTACCAGTAGTGGGTGTGTCTGACTCTGTCCAATCAGTGCTGCTAGTATCAGACTGCACAGGGACACACCCCTGACTGGTAACTCCCATTTGTACCTTTACTGCAAGCTGCTGGCAATTCATTTATAAACTTGTTGTGTGACCATTATGGGATGACTTGGCATGATTTATCAACCTGTGCCAATGTATTCTTAAGGGAAAGAATCTGCTTAAGAAAAAGACGGTCATTAAGGTGGCAGGTCTTTATTTGGCCTGGGTAAAAAGCGGAAGGTTATGCAAAAATAATGATTTGTTACTTCTGTCTCTTAGGGTCATTATGATGATTACTTTTTGGTAGCTCTTTATTATTCATCAGTTCTCTAAGGAGTACAGTACATGGCCTGTGAAGATTACATTACAGTATACTGTATGCCCTGAAGCTTCTGTTTCCAAACATGGTATGATTGGTTCACTAATCGCTAGATTCTTAAATCCAAGAAAATGAAATTACCCATTCTGTGTTACATTGAAAACGGAAACTTAAAGAAGAATTTGGGCAATTGTAACATAGAATGTATTCTCCCAGGAAATGCGTCCAGCTGAGTCCTTTACAATAACACCCTTTGGTTTTATTCACTTAGAGACACCGGCTTTAATTTGCAGACAATTGTCTGTTTATTCTTGCTTCTGGATGGCAGGTGATACTGTATCACTCTCTTAGAGATCTACACACGATACCTGTCTCTAAGGAAATCCATTCTCAGCATCTCAAACAGAAATGAAGGCATCATGAGCATTCCTGAAGGAGCACATCATAGAGTGCTTAATGTGCATTCTGCATCCTCTGCACGTCAACCGAATTCTGGAAATCCGCAGAAGGCTGCTGACGTCTACATTTCATAACTGTGGATGCACAAAAAGTCTTACTCTGGACTTAACCTATACATTACTGCTTTTATGTTATTGTACGGTGTTAAGAGGATGGCTCTGAGGATCTCAGAGAAGATAAGACTTGATATTATATTTGAATATACATGCTTATATAATAATCTAATAATAAATAGTAGGAATTTTACATTTTATGGATCAATCCTTTTAAAAATTGCAGAAATATTATGAATAAGGAATTGCTGTCTTGTAGAGTCTGTCTGTCTGTCTGTTCTCTATGCGTGACCAAACTACAGGACCGATTTTCACCAAATTCAGCACACAGGTACATCAGGTGCCCGGGAAGGTTTTAGACCAGGTCTCATCTCTCTAGGACATAACGTTCCCGAGATATTCCCAAAATATGACCTGCATTAGCCAATATTAGCCTGACAGCATTGGTTTTAAACCCCAACTGCCATTCTCTGCACAGACACACACAGGGAGGGCAGGTTTCCATAACAACACAGCCAGGTAATTAGCAGCCAGCTGAGGATCTCAGGTAACAATCCAGTCATTTCTATTCAATGCTTTAAAGGGGCAGAGCGCTGTGGATGATACTGTTAAAGGGGTATTCCGGTTACCATAAATATAACTTATGTTTTAGACTAATTTTAGACTATGACCTTCAGTAGTAAATCTTCCACTGCTACCCATTGCGTGTCCTCATAAATTACCTTGGCACCGACCTGTGATTCACACCACTCTCAAAAGAAGGACTTACAACACCTGCTCCAGGTTTCACTAAGCCACACCCCGACTCTGTCAGGCCACGCCCCCTCCGCAGCCAATTGGGATTGAAAAAATGAAGGTAAAATAAACTTCTGTCAGCTGCAGGGGTGGGAGGGTGAGTTTCTCTCTGCAACAACACATAGAAACATTAGATGAAATAGACTAATATTAGACTACTACCGTTTAGTAGTAATAAAATATGTTTTCTTCCACTAAAAGGACTTAAAAGCAACCCCCCCAAGGCACCACTAAACCACGCCCCCGGTCAGGCCATGCCCTCTCCCACTCTGCAGCCAATGGGGATTGAAAAAATTAAGGTAAAAATCAACTTCTGTCAGCTACAGAAATGGGTGGGAAGGAGACTTTCTCTCTGCAATGACACACACACAAACATTAAATGAAATAGATTAAATATACCTCTGTGAAGCAATGTTTTCTTCCACTGCTACCCACTGTGTTTCCTCAAATTACCATGGCATTGACCTATAATTCAGGCCACCCTGAAAAGAAGGACCTAAAAGCACCCCCCCCAAGGTCCCGGTAAACCACGCCCCTGACCCAGTCAGGTCATGCCCCCTCCCACTCCGCAGCCAGTGGGGATTGACAAAAAGAAGGTAAAAATCAACTTCTGTCAGCTGCATTGACTTTCTCTCTGCAACGACACACAGAAACATTAAATGAAATAGATGAAATATACCCAGGCGAAGCCGGGTCTTTCTGCTAGTAGTTTATAAGGCCCAAAAAAGACATCTGTCCATCCAGTTCGGCCTGTTATCCTACAAGTTGATCCAGAGGAAGGCAAAAAAACCCTGTGAGGTAGAAGCCAATATTCCTCACTTTAGGGGAAAAAAATTCCTTCCCGACTCCAATCAGGCAATCAGAATTACTCCCTGGATCAACGACCTAGTAGTAACTATAACCTGTAATATTATTACACTCCAGAAATACATCCAGGCCCCTCTTGAACTCTTTTACTGAACTTACCATCACCACCTCCTCAGGCAGAGAGTTCCATAGGCTTACTGCTCTTACCGTAAAGAATCCTCTTCTATGTTTGTGAACAAACCTTCTTTCCTCAAGGCGCAGAGGATGTCCCCTTGTCACAGTCACAGTCCTGGGGATAAATAGATCATGGGAGAGATCTCTGTACTGACCCCTGATATATTTATACATAGTTATTATATCTTCCCTCAGTCGTCTCTTTTCTAAAATAAATAACCCTAATTTTGATAATCTTTCTGGGTACTGTAGTCCACCCATTCCAGTTATTACTTTAGTTGCCCTCCTCTGAACCCTCTCCAGCTCTGCTATGTCTGCCTTGTTCACAGGAGCCCAGAACTGTACACAGTACTCCATGTGTGGTCTGACTAGTGATTTGTAAAGTGGCAGGACTATGTTCTCATCACGGGCATCTATGCCTCTTTTGATGCAACCCATTATCTTATTGGTCTTGGCAGCAGCTGTCTGACACTGGTTTCTACAGCTTAGTTTGCTGTTCACTAAAATTCCTAGGTCCTTTTCCATGTCAGTGTTACCCAGTGTGTTACCATTTAGTATGTACTGGTGACTTGTATTATTCCTTCCTATGTGCATAACCTTACATTTGTCAGTGTTAAACCTCATCTGCCACTTCTCTGCCCAAGCCTCCAATCTATCCAGGTCCCTCTGTAGCAGTGTACTGTCCTCTTCTGTGTTAATTACTTTACACAGTTTTGGGTCATCTGCAAAAATTGCTATTTTACTGTACAAGCCTTCTACAAGATCATTAATAAATATATTGAAGAGATTTGGGCCCAATACTGACCCCTGTGGTACCCCACTAGTGACAGTGACCCAATCTGAGAATGTGCCTTTAATAACCACCCTCTGTTTTCTATCATTGAGCCAGTTACTTACCCAAATACAGACATTTTCTCCCAGTCCAAGCATTCTAATTTTATATACTAACTTTTTATGTGGTACCGTGTCAAATGTTTTGGAGAAGTCCAGATATACAACATCCATTTATTCGCCTAAAGTCTAGAACTTACCTCCTGATTAAATTGGTTTGAGATGACCGATCCCTCATGAAGCCATGCTGATATGGAGTTATTTGCTTATTTTCATTGAGGTACTCCAAGATAGCATCTCTTAGAAAACCTTCAAACAGTTTACCCATGACAGATGTTAAACTTACCGGCCTATAGTTTCCAGGCTCTGTTTTTGGACCCTTTTTGAATATTGGCACTACATTTGCTATGCACCAATCCTCTGGAACACTCCCTGTCAGTATAGAGTCCTTAATTGGGAGTGTTATTAACATTGGGAATCTGATCTAAGGTCTGATTAACATTAAAGGTCTGATTAGGGCTCTAAGCTAAGGTCTGATTAATATTGGGGATCTAATGGATGGTGTGATGGTATAATGAAAAATATTTTTTTTTCTTATTTTCCTCCTCTAAAACCTAGGTCCGTCTTATGGGCAGGTGTGTCTTTTGAATTTTGTTCCGGCTCCCTACTACATTGAATGCAATAGATCCATTAGAAAGTACAACTTGTCCCACAAAAAACAGCCCTCATGCAGCTATGGAAACATAAAAAAATGGAAACATAAAAAATTGATTCCTCCAGGGATGCAGGAAGTAAAAAACGTAAATGGAAAAATGGA
Source organism: Rhinella marina (assembly GCA_900303285.1). NCBI lineage: Eukaryota > Metazoa > Chordata > Amphibia > Anura > Bufonidae > Rhinella > Rhinella marina. The sequence goes on from ONZH01000367.1 coordinate 41,679, forward strand.
AAATTGTCTGGGCCGAAGGGGTTAAAAGACATGGGGGGGGAGTGATCACCAGTCTTAAGCAGAAGTAAACTGGTGTAAGATGTGCCAAATTTAGCTAATTTTCTGTCAGTTTGTGCACCAGAGAACCAAATTTATGACAAGTATGAGCAGACATGAATTTGATCTATAATTTGTGCCAGTAAATTACAGTAATTCTTCTGGGCCGTGGGAGTTAAACAAAGCCGCACCTACTTTTTTGAAAATGGCGATAGCAGCAGGAAATTTAAAAAGACACAACGTTTTGTACAAAAATAGCATTTGCCCAAAAATTTGCTAAGTTTTTATGCCAGAAAACTGACAAACATCAAATTTCTCAAATTTTCCTACATTCCTCCTATGTTTATATCTTCCATTTCCTCACTGTCACTAATTGCAGTATCTGTTTCTTCTAGAAATAAATTGACATCTCCTTCGCCAAAGCTCTTCATGGTGTTCCACCATTCTACATGTCTCTTTTCATCTCTATCTACCAAACCACTTGTTTTCTTCACTTACAGATATAGCCAAGTTAAAATCAACCCTGATAACTTTGATAACACATCACAGTGTTATCTTGTGCCATCTTATGACAAAAGCCATTGAAATACTTTGACAGAGTTAGGTAACCTTTTTGTGTCATTTTTTACTTAATGTGTAGTGATGAGCAAGCATGCTCGGTTGAGCATTGCAGTGCTCGGGACCACGTGTGATCGAACACCGTGTGTGATCGAGCGCCATGCTAATTAGCATGCGGGGAGGTACTGGCATTCACTGTAATGCCATAGCCATCTATATAGCACCCGGTGACATGTGACCGGCTCATACCGAGTCAGGGAGAGCTGCTGCAAGGAGGGACAGATAGTGTTGGGAGAGAAATTGGCTAGGCAGGGCTAGATTTTCAGTTGAAAAGACCCAAAAGCGCTTTTAAGGGCTATTGTGATATCTGGCTACAATATTTTTTAAAATTGTGCAAGGTGGCCTGAACTTAACGCCACCTGCACAGCTATTGCATTCTAATACTTTCTGTATCCTATATACCTAACATCCGTTGCTTTTTTTTCTGCCGCTAATCAAGCCGACAGTACCTCATCTGCGTCTGCTGTATAAAGTTTGCGCAAGGAGGGACAGATAGTGTAGGGATAGAAATTGGCTAGGCAGGGCTAGTTGTTCTGTTGAAAAGCCCTTTTAAAGGATATTTGGCTGCAATATATTATTTTTGTGGTGGGTTAAAAATTGCACAAGGTTGCCTGACCTTAACACCACCTTTGCAGTGTCTGCTGTCTAACATTTGTGTATCCCAAATACCTGAAATCCGGTGTATTTTTTTCTGCCGCTATTCAAGGCAACATTACTAATGTCGCCGTGATTAGCGGCAGAAAAAAATGCAACAAATGTCAGGTATATAGGAGAAACAAACATTGTGCTGCACATGTAATGTCGCCGTGATTAGCGGCAGAAAAAAAAAGCAACAAATGTCAGGTATATAGGAGAAACAAACATTGTACTGCACATGTAATGTCTCCGTGATTAGCGGAAGAAAAAAACGCAACAAATGTCAGGTATATAGGAGAAACAAACATTGTACTGCACATGTAATGTCGCCGTGATTAGAGGCAGAAAAAAACGCAACAAATGTCAGGTATATAGGAGAAACAAACATTGTACTGCACACGCTGCGCAGCTGGTGTTAAGATTAGGCAAACTTGCGCAAATTTTGACCATCAAGAATAAAAATATTGCAGCCAGATATAACAATAGTCCTTAAAAGGACTTTTGGGTCTTTTCAACACAACAACTAGCCTTGCCTAGCCAAATCCTGTCCCTACACTATCTGTGCCTCCTTACGCAAACGTTATACATTATATGAATAACGGCAGAAAATATTTCAAAATATTTCTGACATTCGGTGAAATTTTTCTGCTCATACACTAAAAAAAATCTGCGCAACTGTACTTTTGACAAAGTTGCATATATACCATTTCATATGCACAAGGTGAGCAGTAAGGGACAGGGAAGTGGGCATGCTGCTGATGGTGCACGCAGAGGCCATGGCTCTGGGCGCGGTGAAACAGTGTCTGCTGGCAGAGCACAAGAAACAAAGTCATCCAAAACTCCTAGCTTCATGTCCCAGTTTGCAGGGTGCGCAAGACAGGTTCTTGTTAGGTCAACATGTCAGGAGGACCAGAGTGAGGTTAATTTTTTAGGTTAAAAAATTAGGGGTAAGGGCCTGCTGATGAACCTCTTAAATATTTAAAGGCGAGGGCAGCCTAATAAGCATTTTGATACGATCGAGGAAGAGGATGAAGAGGACGAGAAAAGGAAGAGGAAGGGGTGCATGGGAATACAGTGTATTTAATACACCCTAAAAGCCACATTTAAAGTTCCTTTATGTTCAGCCGCGTTCCTCTGGTGGGGTAGCGAAGTCAGGGAAAATCCAGGCCTTGTTCATTTTTATTAGCGTCAACCTGTCAGCATTTTCAGTTGACAGGCGGATGCGCTTAGCAGTTATTATGCCCCCAGCGGCACTAAATAACCGCTCATACAAAATGCTGGCGGCAGGGCAGGCCAGCACCTCCAAAGCGTAGAGCGCCAGTTTGTGCCACGTGTCCAGCTTAGACACTCAATAATTATAAGGCACAGAGGGATCGCTGAGGACGTTGACACGGTCAGCTAGGTACTCCTTTACCATTTTCAAAAACTTTTCCCTCCTTGTGACACTAGGCCACTTATCAGAACCTTTTCCACACGCAGAGCCTCCCACATTTATTGTGAGCAACTGGAAAGGCGCCGACCGTGTTGCAGCTAGTATTCCACTACTGGTCTCTGCTTTTCACAAAGCCTGCCCAACATGTGGAAGGTGGAGTTCCAGCACGTGCTCAGGTCGCACAGCAGTCGGTGAGCTGGCAAGTGTAAGCGCTGCTGCAGCGTTACCAGACCAGCGGAAGCTGTAGGTGACTTTCGGAAATGGGCACACAGGCGTCACACCTTCACCAGCAACTGAGGCAAATTGGGGTAGGTTTTGAAAAACCGCTGAACCACTAAGTTGAAGCAGTTGTTTGGCCTGAGGGAGACTCCTGTTCATCCTTCCTGTTGGAGGAACAGGTAGACTCATTCCTGTCATTAGTTCCAGGGTCCTATAGGGTCAGTTTGGTTTAGGTTCCTTTGAATGAACTTGCCTAATTTTGAGGCCTGTTCTTACTGGTAGGCAGTCAGGATTAGAGTCAGGGTTTCATTTAGGAGGTGTCCATCTTCCTTCCTTAGTTTCCATGCCTAATCTTCTTTCCCTCCTACAATCTGTGTGGTTTCCTCCCCACACCTGAGCATGCCAGTATGTGTGTGAGCTTGCCGAGCTCCAAAGCCGCCACCAAGTTGCGGCTGTTATCAGACACAACCATGACTGGTCATAGGTTGAGTGGCGAGAGCCTCAGCTCAGCCTGATCCCTTATACCCTGCCACAGCTCTGCGGCGGTGTGTTGTTTGTCACCTAAGCATATAAGTTTCAGCACAGCCTGTTGCCGCTTCCTTACTGCTGTGCTGGCGCTGCAAGATGAGAATTCCTAGGTGGAAGTGGAGGAGGAGAAGGAGGGATTGCAGCCGCTAATGTAGGTGGTGGCGGAAATCCTGATGGAAGTAGGGCCCGCAATCCTTTGTGTCAGTAGCACCTATGCCATCCCAGGGTACGACTCGCTCCCAGCCTCCACAATGTTCACCCAGTGTGCCGGCAGGGAAATATAGCGTCCCTGGACCTTCTTAGTAACTGCATTGGTCAGGGCATGGGTTATGTTATGGGACACATGCTGGTTGTAAGGCGGTGACGACACACTGGCAAAAATAGTGGTGGCTAGGTACTGAGTAATGAGGGACAGCCGCCATCAGACTGTGAAAAGCCTCAGTGTCCATAAGCCTAAACAGCAACATTTCCAGCGCCAGCAAATTGCACCGATTGTGGATCCAGACGTTTGGCCCACCTATTAGGGTGCTTTGCTGCCACGAGGATCATGCTGGTGGCGGTCAGGTTGCTAGTGTTCATGCCTCTGCTCATTTTGGTACGGCACAGGTTGCAAATGACAATTCTTTTATCGTCCACACTTGTTGTTGTGGCCTGCCTTCTCCCTTTTGCCACCCTACCTCCTCTTCCAGCCTGTTGCGGTGCTTCAGATCCCTCCCCCTCTGTACTGCTGTCCTCGCTCAACTTGTCACTTTCCCTCCCATGTTGGGCAAGTGATTTCATCGTCTACCACCTCCTCTTCCACTTCTTCACTCTGGTCCTCCTCCTGACAAGTTAACCTTCAGTGCTGCTGACACTCAAAAACATTAGGGGCGAGTGCCTACTGCTGATCTGACCATCTGAAACATTAGGGGCGAGTGCCTGCTGCTGATCTGACCGTGTAAAACATTAGGGGTGAGGGCCTGCTGCTACTTGCGCTTTATATACAAGTAAATATATGTTTCCTAACAATATTTCCTCTAAAATCGATGTTATATTTGGTTTTGGAGGGTATTCTTATCATTCCGTAAAAGTGGCGTAATACAACATCGTTAATAGCACCGACTTTGGAGACCAAGATGCATCCAGACATCCTCCCCATGCTGTTCCCTAACCATTTCAGTGGTGTTTCCACCATTTTCGTAACTTTCCCTATGAACCAGACACCCTCCCCTCTTCAGAGCAGGGGTGCCTGGTTTAGTGCTCGGGTTCTCCCATTGACTTCCTGCTGCATCCATTCTGTAAAACTCACTACCCCAAACCATTAGACTTATTCTTAAAGAATTTTCCCATACATTAAATAAAGCAAGTGAATACAAGAAGCTTTGTAATATAGATTATAAGAGAAAGATATTTCCTTTTTCCTCTTATCAGGCTCGTCTTCTGCTCCCCCTCTTCTTCATTAACTTTCAATTCACTGCTCAGATCAGTCTTCAGTGAAGACAGGCTGCCTGCTCACTAAAGGATCAGATTATGTAGAAGTCTATCAGGGAGGCGGGGGAAGACTGGGGCAGGTCGGCAGATTTGTATTTGATTTACTGTGTAACTTCACTTCTGGATTTACATCTAAACTGCTTAGTTCTGCTGCATAATGTCCTCCATGAGTTCTGCTTCTTCTGGGGGTGTATTACAGAGAGTTAAGAAGCAGCACCCCCTGTTTGTCCATTTGTAATGTATTGGCAGACATGATTAAAGCTATTCTTTGCACACCAGCTAAAAAATTTGAATTACAGACAGATTGCACGGGGAAAAACTGATTAAAAAATGCCAGATACAAGTCATACAGTGGTCAGAAATAGTGTTATTTCTACACCCACATGGCAGCTTATTCTGGAAAATATCTGAAATGACAGCTACACTTTAATATTCACAGTTTTACGCAGCTTTGGAAAACTAATTATGTCCAGGAAATCTATGTCATATAACCATTTGCCTTGGCCTGTACACAACTTGACCAATATCTCCTCTCCATTGTGCTATGTTCTACCTTGCGATAGCTGGTCACATCACTCTCCACTTTATATCCATGTTGATTCAGACACTGGCTGGATGACTTGATGACATAGCTTAAAGGGGTTGTTCGAGTATATATAGTACTGGTGACCTATTCTCAGGATGGGTAATCAGTATTTAATTGCTGGGCATCCAACTCCTGGCACCTCCATCGATCAGCTGTTTGAAGAGGCGACAGTGCTTAGTTCAGTGTTGCAGCCTCTTCCTTGGCCAGTGACATCATGTTCATCTGTCATATGGCATAGGTGCAGCTCAGCCTCATGAAAAGTTTTCAAGTTTGTTTGTGATTACAAGAACTTTTATTTGTGCCAATTAAATGTCTTTTGGACCCCTTGTGGATCATTCCTCAATTGAACATACATGTTGCATGTTGCTTTACTTGGTAAGCTGTGAGGAGGCCATATTGCTCACCAGAGCGCTGTGGACCTCCACCGATCAGATGCTGATGACCTACTCTTTAAGGCAATTTGTATTCTGGCAGACTGTTATGGCAGAGAACAACCTGCCGTAATTCTCCAGATCCGCCACTGCCAGATGCAACCAGACTGTCCACCAGCCCCATTAAGTATAATGGGGTCTGGCAAAGTTCCAGCTGCATTTCAGCAAAAAAAAATAAAAAATGTTGAGAATTGGCCAGACACAAACTGTTGCATGCTACGGTTTGTGTCTGGCCGATTCCTAGCATTATCTGCCGGAAAGGGTGGCTGGATCGCAGTGCAACAGATGTTAAAGAACCCTAATTCATATTCCCATTACCAACAAAAGTCATAGTCAAAATTTGCAACATGTAGCAATTGTACCACACATTCCATTTAGACTGTAAGTTCTTATGGGTAAGAGCTAGTGTTTGGCGAATTGAAAAAGGACTTTGATCCAAATTTCAGGTAAAATTCGATTCGCCACAAAGCCGAATTTTCTCATGCTTCCTGGTAAGTAATCAATTTTTACTGAAATAGTGGTAAAAAGAAATTCATACACACCTCATCCATTTGAACGTGGACATCTTGATTGAAGACCCCACGTGAAATATTGTGCACGGTGATGTATGACTTTACCACGCCGGCCAGCGTGATGATGTCATCACGCACTGCACCGCGTGGGATCTTCAATCAAGATGGCCGCGGCAGCCTTTTCACGCCCAAATGGAGGTGAGTATTATTGGCCCTCATTTTTCATGTCAGATTCCGCGATCAGTAATGAGCGTGGCACCTGAGCCGTTCCCCGTCATTGTGCCCGCTGCTTATAAAGAAATCCGTTTCCTGATGAAGTAATTTATTACAAAGCCAATTTCTTTGTGAAATTCGGCGAAGCAGCCGAAACAAATTTTGAAAATGTTGCTCATCTCTAGCAAAAACCTCTTTCATTATTACTCATCATTTTTTCATTTCTTTTGATTACTTTTGATCACTTTGTTTCTTGTTATTCCCTCAGTTGTGCGGCGTGGAGGAATAGGGCACCAATAATAAGCTTAATAAAGATGACTTTTGTTAGAAATTCGGCAGATTTTCGCTCATCTGTATTGCTTCATCCAAAGCTCATTTTCTGTTCACAGAAATCTGTATTTCCACATCAGTTACTATAACACCCTGTTGTCTCTATAAAATGCCAGCTTTCTAATGGCTATGATTATGATTATAGATCCACTGTGTCGACGGCACATACTGCATGCTGCTAGTGTAAGAAATAATTCATGAATATCCATTACTTTCTGCATCCTATAAAACTATATGATAAGGACCCATACTTTACTTTAAAGGGGTTGTCCGAGTTACATTTATTGATGACCTATCCTCAGAATAGGTCACCAATATCAGATCAGCGGGGGTCCGACACCCGGCACCCCCGCCTATCAGCTATTTGAAGAGGAGGCACGCGCCTTGCCAGTGCTGCCTCCTCTTCATTGTTTACCTGCTCACCGTAGCATCAGTAGTGGTGATCAGGTGTAATTACACCCAAGCCGTCGCATTCATTTCAATGTGACGGCTCGTTCCCATAGATTTGAGGATAGGTCATTAATAAATATAACTCAGACAACCCCTTTAAACTTCCCCTTGATGTCGGCACATGTCCATGTAATCTCAGTCGCTCCATTCCACTCATTAGTTAATGAGGTTGACAGGTCACTGCCATGAACCAGGTTGTCACCAGAGAGCACAATGAGTCCCATTTCTTTCAGACGGAGGGCCCCTTTAAGTCACATTATCTCCTAATAATCCATTAAGCCATATTTGATGCTTCCAGTCGTTTAGGGAATTTCACCCAACTATCAAACTTGCAAACAGAAGACAAATGCTTGCCCTAGAGATCTATAATGAACGCCATAAGATTTGAATTATGCGGCAAACTGTGAAAATACAGACGTTTATATCAACTACCAGCAAATGAAATATTAATAAATAGACTGTACAATGCTAATGACACCATCACCCTTGTCACTGATGAGCCCTTCTGGGTACGACACTGTGCACTTCTCTCTAGAAGCTCAATGTCTTTCTGATTCATGCCCGTCTGTGTGTTCACTCTTCATTAATATGCATAGTTATGCAGATTTTAAATTACCATTTTTCTGGAAATACATCGAAACCAAGATTACAGAAATAGAACAAAAGCATAAACAGTATGTACGCAAGATAATTACTCATACGTGCAAAGCATGATGTAAAAAAAAAAGGTAATGCATTTAAAGAAATTCTCGTGGTGATTTAACTCACAATGTGCAGGAGAGATACAAGGGGGCTGCTGGCCTTTTTGACAATGACGCGCATTTCATTTCTTATTCTATTTAAAATCTAGTTAAACGAGACGTAATCCATCGAATTGTCATCTAACAACCATGATGCCAATGATGTATTCAAGTTCCCACCACCAGGGTTCAGCGGAGAGCACCATGGAGATGAGATTGGATGAAATTTACAATTTAGATAACTTATATATTATTTAAAGCAACTCTGTCACCTGGCACCACCTTCATAAACTACCGTAAGGCATAAATAGTATAAAGGACGCTGTGTTTAAAACGCAACAATTTTAATTTTCATACTCATTGCTGTTCCCCTGCATTGCACCCACAAACCGGCATGTGATGCATAGAGGGGACTCCTCAGTGTGTGAACAGTGGTTTCAACAGTGTCCTTTATACTATTTGTGTTATACTGTAATAGGGCTGTCCCTAGTCATTTTGTATAATACAGTGGATACAAAATAAACTATAAATGTCCTTCTGAACTGTCTATTTTACACAATATAAAGAATCCCTAAGAACTTTTCAGCTGCCCATACCGATTACACTGAGTGGATAGGTCTTCTGGATAGGTCATCAGAATCTGATTGTCAATGGTCCAACATCTGGGACTCCCAAAGATCAGCTGTTTGAGAAGACAGTGGCTCTTACGATAGTGCCGTGGCCTTTCTACCTGCTTCCAGCAGGCCAGTGAGGTCATGACTAAAGGTCACGTGGCCTTGGTGCAGCTCAGCCCCATTGAAGTGAATGGAGCTGAGCTGCACCCATACCACATGACCTATAGTCATGATGTCACTGGCTGAAACACTACTTCAAGGACTACTGCTTTCTCAAACAGCTGATTGGTGAGGGTCCCGGGTATCAGACCCCCCACTGATCAGTTACTGATGACCTATGCAATGGATAGGTCATCAGTATCAAAGTCTCAGGAAACTCCCTTAAAGCTATTGATAAACTCATTCAAACTACACTGAGACTATTCTTTGCTTGGCTCAACTAAATTACAAACTTGGATGGAATACATGTCTCATATGAGCCTCCACCCCTGTCTTACACTCTGCCTTAAATCATTTTTGTGCCTGGTACTAAATGGTAAACTGTGCCATGTTGTGTCTGGAGAACTGTGTGCAATCTATCTCAAGGACAAAACTCTGGCTTCCAAACAAAAAAAAAGGGACTGATGTAAGGTCACGCACATCGCTGGAAGCCTTTAATAGAGGAGGACAATGTGGAAAGAATATGGAAATAGCAGGAGGCTGTAGCATTTACATGTCTGAGGAGAGAGCGAGGGCCCTGCTTTTATTGAAAACTCTGCTTTCCTATGATTTATGTATTTGCAAGCAACCCAGGAAAGATGTAAAAGTATAATTGCGGTGATATATTACCGCATAGTTCATTCAGGCTCAAGTAGTTTTTGTTTTAGGGAAAAAACAAGCTAAGAGATCTTTATGCCTTTCATAAAGCTTTCTTACAAGTAAAATGACATTTACCAGAGCCGTCAGTTATATACGATATAAGGAGCCAGTAAAACAAAAATGTCTTTCAGGCAAAGTCCTTCCGCATTTGATATGATGCATAAATATATTTCTGTTAGCATTCGGCGGCACGTTATTGTTTATTTAAATCCAAATAGCCTGTAGTGTTGTGCGAGATGAATTTTACAAGATAGTCTAGTATATTGATCTACTCGACAGATTATATTTATTGCTATTTCTATGCAGATTATGGGATTTTTTTAAAGTATCTGTTCTTTTCATATCATTGTTATAGGTCACAGGCAGCCATGTATATTCATGAGAGGTTATTACTTACAGTAACGCTTTAGAGAACCTGTTGTCAACTGAACGAAAGCAACCGTCTTGAAAGCATATAGAAAATTGTGTTTAGTGGTGACACATGCACTCACTGGTTAAAGGGGTTTTTAAACAGCATCTGTCAGCAGATTTGTACCTATGACACTGGCTGAACTGTTACCTGTGCGCTTGGCAGCTGAAGGCATCTGTTTTGGTCCCATGTTCATATGTGCCCACATTACTGAGAAAAATGATGTTTTAATATATGCAAATGAGCCTCTAGGAGCAACAGGGGCATTGACGTTACACCTAGAGGCTGTCCTCTCTCTGCAACTGCTGTGCCCTCTCCACTTTGATTGACAAGATCAGGTGTGATGACGTTTTCACTGCCTGGAGTGGAGAGGGCACTGCAGTTTCAGAGAGAGCAGAGCCGCTAGGAGTAAAGGTAAAGCCCCATATTGCTCCTAGAGGATCATTTGCAGATATTAAAACTTCGTTTTTCTTAGCAATGCAGACAAAACATCTGGAGAATTGAATTCAAAAGTGGTCTTCTGAGGAAAAGGCAGAAAATGAAAAATAGATCCCTCGTGGCGATGCGTCAAATTGTATGTTGAACTGAGGAAGGGTCCAGTAAGGACCAAAAACACTTTTTATTGGCACATAAAAGTAGGATCTTTAATCACACCTTACCTAAAGACTTTTCTTGACAGTCCTACTAGGGGTCCGTTTTTCTTTTACAGCTACTCCACATTGGTTCAATCAAATCGCTAAATAGGAGGACCATGGGCAACTACAAAAGCATGGATATGTGTTGTGCCAACAGCAGAAGACATGTAGGTGAGCACATGAACTGCATCCTCTAATGATGCTTCCTTCTGTGTAGATGAAGTGATTCTTCATTTGTTTTATTTACATTTGTCTTTTCTGGAGGACGGCCGCGGTGGAATAATTTTCTCAAAGAAGATGTCCAGTATACATAATATATGGAAGAAGATAAACATATCAAAGAGTGGATCTTCAGGATGGGTTTCACTAAACTGATAGTACTAATTATGATTTGTACATAGTTAAGACATGGCTAAATGTGTAAGTCAAGATCATGACTCAGGATAGGAGCTTGCAGGGTCACACTAGGACTCCCTCTGTCAGCTCTCCATCATCCAAATCTAAGTGATTTTAGCTGCCACCACTCATCATATGAGGCTGACGAGATACCTTGTATTAGACAACACACAAGTACACTCTAAGACTCACTATGCTGTCTATTATTACCTGAGCCCATACACCAATATTGGTAACGCTTCTTCTAAGGTCGTGGGTTCAACAGAACACAAGAAGGCTCTTATTAAAGTGATGTTTTAATATCAAAAATGACAGTGCATAAAAACTTGTGGTTATCATAAGAAAATACAACATAAAATAAAAAAACATACCGTATAATGCAAAAGAACAGTTTGGAAAAATAAAAGGGATACAAACAGAACTTAATACATTACGTTTAAGTCTGGTAGCAAAAGATTTAGCCAGTTCATCAAGCTAGTTGAACCCAAAGGAAATGACAGTTTGCTACAATGTACACATGTGTTCAAAGGATCTGCAGGCCCCTCAGAAGTCCCCTTGCCTCTGATGCAACAGAGAGACCAGTGAATATGTTAATGTGTGTTTTACAATAGGTTTTTTTACAATATCTGCTGCACACCAATTCTGCCTCAAAATCTTTCTGTTAAGATATATTTTCTTGCGGTCCTCCCATCAACTTCGTATTACCTTCATCCAATAATCATAATGTCGAACACATGCATACCAAACATGGAAGAAGTAATGGCAATATTGGATGAATTCTTTAATTGCTCCCTGTCACTAGAGATGAGCGAAGTTTTGTAAAATTATATTCGGCTGCTTTGCCGAATTATACAAAAAATCTGCTCTGTGAGGAATTACTTCACCATGAAGCGCATGTCTTTGCAAGTAGTGGGTGCAATGACATGGAGTGGGGATTGCAAGCAACTGGATCAGGTAAGTATTATTTTTATGTTTTTTTTACACTATTTCAGGTTAAATCAATTCTCTACGGTGAAGCACAAGGAAATTTCACGGCGATTAGAACTTATCCTGAAAGCTCAAGTATGTGCCGATGAGTCCTGATTAGAGACGAGCGAGCATTCTCGTCCGAGCTTGGTGCTCGTTCGAGTATTACGGTACTCGTAAGTACTCGCTGCTCGGACGAGTATCTCGCCATGCTCGAGGAAATGGCAACTTCCGCATTGTGCATTTTTGGCACCTATAAACTCGGCCAATCACAAGCCAGGAGACTCTGCGGTACACCCAGCATCACGTGGGGCCCTTACATGTCGATAGCAGGGGTTGGCTGGCCTGATCAGGTGACCCTGGAATATACTAGTGACTGCCCGCGGTGCTCGGCTCAGATGCTGTCTGGATGTCGTTAGGGATAGAGCAGCTGCGTTTCAGGGAGAGTGTTAGGGCCTGCATTTAGTTCTTTGTTAGGCAGGAGTGATCTCAAAAGAACCCAACAGCCCTTCTAAGGGCTACAAGACATTTTTTTTTGGTCTCCTGGCTGGGCGGGCTGGCTGGCACTAGTAGTGCAGCTATCGCCATATATAACCCTTTTTTTTTATTGTTATATCTCAGTGATACAAATCCATTTCACACAGCTGTGTGGAACCATTCTGTGTGTCACAGTTCAGCTGTCCACTCACCACAATCCGTATTTTCTGTCCAGGTGACACATTCTGTACGTCACTTAACTAAAAAAGGTCTTTTGCTGTCACTGATACAGCTAGATTACAAAAATCTCTGTGCGACATTTGTCTGGGTTGCAGTCAAAATAGCCACCGTCAGCAGGGGCTGAGTTTGCTCTCTGATAGTTTCTGCACGTCACGCTCAAATAAAAATATATAAAAAAAATATATAAAAAATATATATATATATAAAATAGTTTTTTTGTTGTTTTATCTCAGTGATACAAATCCATTTCACACAGCTGTGTGGAACCATTCTGTGTGTCACAGTTCAGCTGTCCACTCACCACAATCCGTATTTTCTGTCCAGGTGACACATTCTGTACGTCACTTAATTAAAAAAGGTCTTTTGCTGTCACTGATACAGCTACATTGAAAAAATCTCTGTGCGACATTTGTCTGGGTTGCAAATAAGCAGACCAAGTCTGCCTAATCTAATAGTTTCCGTGTAATTGCCCAGTACTGCACGGTACGTAATAACATACGTAATTTTGATCTAACTTATCCACCTATATATTTACTTGTTCAGATTGAACAAGTTTGTGGGTTTCAGTACAGCAGGCCCATTTATTTTATTTTTTTATATAATACACTTATATACAGAAAATGTTGAACCCCAGGGCTAAGGGTCGAGGACGAGGGCTTGGGCGTGGGCGTGGGCATTCAATTACTGCAGGTGGCAGAGGCCGTGGTCCTGGGCAGGGTGAGACAGTACCTGTTGATGAGGGAGCAGGGGAACGCTGCAGAGCTACACTCCCTAGCTTCATGTCTCAACTTACAGGGACACGTGGTAGAGGACTGTTGAAACAACAACAGTGCGAACAGCTGATGTCGTGGATTGCGGACAATGCTTCAAGTAATTTGTCCACCAGTCAGTCTTCCACGCAGTCCACCCACGTTACCCAAGGGAGCACTCCTCTGGCTCCTCCACCTCAACCTCCTTCCCCCCAGTCTGCCCCCTCCCAGGAAAATTTGGAATGCGATCCGGCATACTCTCAGGAACTGTTTTCTGGACCCTTCCCAGAGTCTCAAACCACTTCTCAGGTTGCTGCTGACCTCGTTCCCGATGCCCAAGTTTTCCAACTGTCGCAGTCTGTGGGTTATGATGATGATGATGACAATGTTGACTTAGTGGAAGAAGTTTGTAAAGAGGTGTCGGACGATGAGGAGACATGGTTGTCAGACAGTGGTGAAGTGGTTCTTTAAAGAAAGTGAGGATGACCGACGGACTGTGGTGTGCAACCTGTGCCACACCAGGATCAGCAGGGGTGCCACCACTACTAGCCTAACCACCACCAGCATGCGCAGGCATATGAGTGCTAAACACCCCACTCAATGGAACCAAGGCCGTTCACCTCCTGCGGGTCACACCACTGCTCCTTCTCCTGTGTCACTCGCTGCCTCTGCTAGTCAACCCCCTGCCCAGGACCCCAGCACGAGCGCCTCCTGCCGGAAAAGCACACCTTCGCCTCCACGATCCTCCACAGTGTCCACCAATGTGTCCCAGCGCAGCGTTCAGCTGTCTTTACAGCAGACGCTGGAGCGCAAGAGGAAATACAGTTCCACCCACCCACATGCCCAAGCCCTCAACGTCCACATCTCCAAATTGTTAAGCCTGGAGATGCTGCCCTATAGGCTGGTAGAGACCGAGGCCTTTCGCAATCTCATGGCGGTGGCTGCCCCTCGGTATTCGGTTCCCAGCCGCCACTATTTTTCCCGATGTGCCGACCCAGCCCTACACCAGCACGTGTCACAGAACATCATCCGTGCCCTGACCAACGCTGTTTCTGAGAAGGTCCACCTAACCACGGACACGTGGACAAGTGCTGCCAGGCAGGGACACTATATCTCACTGACG
>ONZH01000368.1:0-12772 GCA_900303285.1 Rhinella marina
TTCACACTTTTTTGTTAAGTATATAATTCCACATGTGTTATTTCATAGTTTTGATGCCTTCAGTGTGAATCTACAATTTTCATAGTCATGAAAATACAGAAAACTCTTTGAATGAGAAGGTGTGTCCAAACTTTTGGTCTGTACTGTATGTGTATCACACACCATATATATTAGTCAGCAATCTCTCACCAAGAGGTACATTACCCAAAGATAGCCCCTGAGAGCCTTTTTATAGGGAAAGCATTTTAACGCTTTCTCGTGGCAAGACCCAGTCTCTAATCAGACCACACATGTACCCACTTACAGTACATATCTGTCTGAGACAGAACAGCATGCCGAGATTTGCAGCAATTTGACATTCTGAGTGCATTATTTCTTTTTTTCAATGAGTGTATAACATGCTTTCATACCTCTTACCACTGCTACAATTTTGTTTATATTTGCTTTTGCAGACACCGCAGATTTGCACCTTTCTATTTACAGGGTTTGCCATTTACATGGATACACCTAAATAAAATGGGAATGGTTGGTTATATTAACTTCCTGTTTGTGGCAAATTAGTATATGGGAGGGGGGAAACTTTTCAAGATGGGTGGTTACCATGGCGGCCATTTTGAAGTCGGCCATTTTGGATCCTACTTTAGTTTTTTCAATGGGAAGAGGGTCATGTAACACATCAAACTTATTGATAATTTCACAAGAAAAACAATGGTGTGCTTGGTCGTAACTTTATTCTTTCATGAGTTATTTACAAGTTTCTGACCATTTATAAAATGTGTTCAAAGTGCTTCCCATTGTGTTGGATTGTCAATGCAACCATCTTCTCCCACTCTTCACACACTGATAGCAACACTGCAGAAGAAATGCTAGCACAGGCTTCCAGTATCTTTAGTTTCAGGTGCTACACATCTCATATCTTCACAGCATAGACAATTGCCTTCAGATGACCCCAAAGATAAAATTCAAAGGGGGTCAGATCAAGAGACCTTGGGGCCATTCAACTGCTACATGATGATGTGTTTCCCCCTTTATGCACTGAAGCTGGCACATTCCCTGAGTTTTTCCAGCAAGATGGTGCACCACCACATTATGGGTGTCAGGTCCGAGCATTCCTAGATGAACATTTTCCCGGAAAGTGGATTGGTCATCGTGGGCCAGTTGAATGGCCCTCAAGGTCTCCCAATCTGACCCCCTTAGACTTTTATCTTTGGGGTCATCTGAAGGCAATTGTCTATGCTGTGAAGATACGAGATGTGCAGCACCTGAAACTATGGATAATGGAAGCCTGTGCTAGCATTTCTTCTGCAGTGTTGCTACCAGTGTGTGAAGAGTGGGAGAAGAGGGTTGCATTGACAATCCAACACAATGGGCAGCACTTTGAACACATTTTATAAGTGGTCAGAAACTTGTAAATAACTCATAAAAGAATAAAGTTACGACCAAGCACACCATTGTTTTTCTTGGGAAATTCTCAATAAGTTTGATGTGTCACATGACCCTCTTCCCATTGAAAAAACTAAAGTTGGATCCAAAATGGCCGACTTCAAAATGGCCACCATGGTCACCACCCATCTTGAAAAGATTTCCCCCTCCCATATACTAATGTGCTGCAAACAGGAAGGTAATATCACCAAGATACTGTAGAATAAAGTCAGTTCTTCTGCTGTGCCGCCACAAAGCACATTGACAGGACTTCTGCTCATAATGGAAAGGACCTCTTGAATGCAAGCTCAGAAATCCTCTCAACGTATTCCAACAGAATTTGTACTGATATTGTATGGAATTGGTGGGAGAGTATCTACATAAAAAGAGAGATACTGACTCAGCCAAAGCAATGCTATTCATGAAGTACAGCAGTTAATTTCTCTTGGGAAAGAGTCTATGGATCATGATTGTTTCCCACCTCAACCCACAGATACTTGAACAAATTAATTTTTGGGATCTTGAGGCCAAGTCAACACCTTAAACTCTGTAATGTTCCTCAAACCATTCCTGAAAAATTATTTCAGTATGGCAGGGCACATTATCCTGCTGAAAGAGACCACTGCCATGCCACTGTGTGTACTTGGTCTACAACAATGTTCAGGTAGGTGGTATACGTTAAACATTGTTCAGGGCATCAACTGCCTCTACCAGTTTCCTTCTTCCCATAATGCATTCTGGTGCCATCTGGTGAACATTGTAGGTGCTTTATGAGCTATGCAGGAGTTAGCATAGACACTAGAGTTGATCAAACGTGATCGTAACGAGCACTGTACTGCTCGGATCCCCTGCGCTCGCATGCCCGCAGGCATCCAGATTCGTCCTCACTTGACTGTAAGTCAATGGGGGTGGATCCATTTGGTATGACACACGAGTGTGTCATACCAAACGGATCGGTACCCACTGACTTACAGTCGGGTGAGGAGGACGGATGCGTTTGGTGTCACACACTAGTGTGTGATACCAAACGGATTCGTGCCCATTGACTTACAGGCAGGTGAGGACGGATCCAGATGGCTGCGGAGTGCAGGGGATCTGAGCAGTACAGTGCTCGTTACGAGCACGTTCGATCAGCTCTAATGGACACTCTGATTAGTTTGCAGTACAAGTTGTGCTGCACTATGTGCTCTCCAAATGTGCATCAATGAGCCTTGGGCACCCATAATGCTGCTCACAGATTGTCCTTCCATTGACTAAAATTTGGTAGGAACAAATCATTGAATAATGGAACACCCCAAGAGATCTGCCATTTTTGGAGATGCTATGACTAGTGATCATCGAGCACCCCGATGTTCGGGTGCTCGGGCCGAACAGTAGGTGGTGCTCGAGTGTTCGGCCGAGCACCCGAGTATAATGGAAGTCAATGGGAGAAGACCGGGCACCCCCTGCTCTGCAATGGGGAGGGTGTCTGGTCCATAGGGAAACGTCAGAAAATGGTGGAAACACCACAGAAATGGTTAGGGAACAGCATGGGGAGGATGTCTGGATGCATCTTGGACACCGAAGTTACTGCTATTAAAGATGATGGCCGACTATTACGCCATTTTTATAGAATGACAAAAATACCCCCCAAAAAACCCAAGATAAAATCGATTTTACAGGAAATATTGTTAGGAAATATAGATTTACTTGTACGTTAAGCACAAGTGCTGCCAAAAATTACACGGATGAGGCACTCCCATACAACCGGTATATCTTTTAAAGGAGGGCCTCATTCACATTGTGGTATAATTGTGGGACTCCGACACTCATAAAGCCTGTGCACTAAGTGAAAGGGCTGCCAAAAATTACAAGGAACAGGCAATCCAATACACCCTTTATTACACATAAAGGAGGGCATCATACACACCGTTGAAAAATTATGATTGATGGCCTGCTGCTGACACTGAAAAACAATAGGGGTGACATTCTGCTGCTGCGCAGACCGTCCCAAAAATTTAAGAGTGACACTCTGCTGCCGAGCTGACCGTCCCAAAAATTTAAGGGACGCATGCTGCTACCACCGCACCACTAAGAGTCGCTGACGACTGTTTCTTTTTTCGCTATCCGCCGCGGGAGGCCGGGGCCCCCCCAGCGGCGTGTGCCGCGTTGGCTATTCCACTCTCGCTCTCCGCGGTAATTCCAGGTCCAATAGCTTTTATCTAATTTGCTGCACTTAAAAAGCTCAAAGTTTGATCTTAGGATCGAGTTGGCTGTCTGCAGGGAGGTGAGCTACCACCTGTTGGAGCCCCTGCCTCTCGGCGCCTCCCCGATGCTGTTTGTTGAGTGTCCCGGGGGCCGGAATTGTTAATTAAAATATTTGAGTGTTCAAACCAAGCTGGGTCGACTCAATACTTGAGCTCTGAATAATGGAATCGGACTCCATGCTGCTGCCACTGCACTTTATCAAACTGTCCCAAATTTAAGTTTGACACTCTGCTGCCGAGCTGACCGAAAAAAAAATTTAAGGGACACATGCTGCTGCCACCGCACTTTATAAAACTGTCCCAAATTTAAGGGTGACAAGCTGATGCCAAGATGACTGTCCAAAAAATTTAAGTGTCACACGCTGATGCTAAGCTGAAAGTCCAAAAAATGATAATCTTGATGTGACATTCTGCTGAAGAGCAGACCGTTAAAATATTTAAATTTGACACGCTAATGCCGAGCTGACCGTTCAAAAAAATTATATTTTTGATGTGACATTCTGCAGAAGAGCAGACCGTTAAAAATTTTTATGTGTGACACGCTAATGCCAAACTGACCGTCCAAAAAAATTATATTCTTGATGTGACATTCTGCAGAAGAGCAGACCGTTAAAAAGATTTAAGTGTGACACGCTAATGCCAAGCTGACCGTCAAAAAATAATATTCTTCATGTGACATTCTGCAGAAGCTTGATCGAGAATTGGTCGGCACTCCTTATGTGTTGGTGCTCAGTGGTAA
Organism: Rhinella marina; assembly: GCA_900303285.1. NCBI lineage: Eukaryota > Metazoa > Chordata > Amphibia > Anura > Bufonidae > Rhinella > Rhinella marina. The sequence goes on from ONZH01000368.1 coordinate 4,408, forward strand.
GGTTAGTGTCAAGGTTATATAGAGAAACCACGGCACTCAAGTTATTAGAAAGAATTTGTTATTATTTATTTATCCATCCATAGATTACAATGACAAGCCATGGGCCAACGTTTCGGTCTGTGACTCAGACCTTGTTCACGGCCTAATATAGAATAAGTAAAAAGATTAGGTAAGTATAACATACGTAATAGGTATACATAAGAAATATAGATGTGCACACAGTATTCATTGATCCATAACTAGGTATGCTGTAGAGTACATCCAAAAGTAAACCATTCCCATGAGGAATGGGGTGTGGAAGGCCCCTGAAAACAGAGTAAGGTAAAAATATTCAGAGCAATGCGATATAAAGATATCATGGGTACAAGCTTAACATTAACAACTTTGGAGAGCAGTCCCACCAGAGATCTATTATTGTGGTAAGCTAGATATCACAGACCTCCTATAGGGTAGCGTGCCAGCACATTTAGGTATCGCCTCATAAAAGCATAGTTCCCGGGACTTAGGGAATAATAGGTGTATACCCCCGTTTTCTATACCTCCGAGGGGTATAGATATCTATAGTATATATATTTTACATTGGTGGTCAGTGGAGGGGAGACACATCTATAAGGCATTGGTGGTCAGTGGGGGGCTTACCTGCACGGCGTCCAGGTTACATGGAGGAAGCTGGCGTCCGTGCAGGAAGCCAGCTCTATGAAGCGCGCGCCGCCCGACGTCATCTATGGGCGGCGCATGCGCAGTGTGGCCGCTGAGGCCCGAAAGGAAGTGGGCGGATGTAGAAGAAGCGAGCTGGCCTGTAGGAGGAACGATGTCTGTAAACCCAGCGCGAGGAAGGGGCTGGGGAGAACGGGGACATGTTAGTTTATGGCACATGAGGTGACAAGGTTATAATAAAGAAAAGGGGAGACAGGTAAATGAAAAGATAGACTTATCAATCCATGCACTATTTAGAGACGACATGCATCATGCAAGGGTTAAATGGGAATCATGCAGAGGAGGTTAGGGAACATACAGGATATTTATATTCACATACATGGTTTAGTATCCATATGTATATATATATCTACCTGAACTAGAATTGATTCATTTTGTCTGAAAAAATAAGAAAACAGGTTATTCATATATTGGTCATCAGGTGATACAGAAATCAAAGTCCCTATTAAGTCCCTTTGGTGATAAGGTGCCTAGTTCCGAAATCCAGAACGCCTCACGCTCTTTGAGGCGTGTAATCCTGTTGCCGCCTCTTCTTGCTGTCTGGATCTGTTCCAGTACCTGATACTTAAGCTGACTTATCTGATAGCCTGCTGTGATAAAGTGGTGGGGGATTGGTAGTTCTGTTTTTTTACACCTAATGTCTGATTTATGTTTTGATATGCGGTCTCGCACATGTTGGGTAGTCTCACCCACATATGCGAGACCACACGGGCATCGGATAAGATAAACCACAAAGGATGTGGCGCAAGTGAAGAAGGCTCTAGCATGGTAGATCTTTCCTGAATGTGGATGCACGATTCTGTTCCCTCGTATGACGTTAGAGCATTGGGTGCAATTTAGGCAAGGATATGTGCCTGTTTTTTTCGGGGCCAAAGTGCTCTGTTTCAGAGAAGGACGTAATGGGCCTATATCTGCTCGTACAATTCTGTCTTTCAGGTTTTGTGGCCTTTTGAAACATACACGGACCGGGTTTTGGAATTCTGGAACTTCAGGATATGATTGTTTAAGTAATGGCCAGTGTTTATTGATGATTGTATGCAATTTTGGTATAATTGGGTGGTAGGTTACAACAAAGGGTAGGCGTGGGGTAATATTGTCCCTAGAGGTAATTGTAGTAGATTATAGTTGTGCCCTGCTAAGGAGGGAGGCCGGATATCCCCTATCGTTGAATTTTTGGGTCATTTCCGTGAAGCGTTGTGTGCGTTGGTCAGGGTCAGAGACTATTCTGGATATGCGGGTGTATTGTGATTTGGGAAGTGAACTCTTTGTGTTGCGTGGATGGCAACTGGAGAAAAGCAAGAGAGTATTGCGGTCTGTTTCTTTCGTGTAGAGATCTGTCGCTAGAGTCCCTTGTGGAGTTTTGTACACTGAGGTGTCGAGAAAGCTGATAGTGTGGAGGTCAGTATGTGCAGTGAATTTGAGATCAGGGTTGATATTGTTGATCTGTTCGTGAAATATATCGAAAGTATTTTTATCGCCATTCCAAATACAAAATATATCATCGATATATCGATGCCAGGTCATAGCGTGGATTTGAAAGAGGTCGTTGGTGTACACGTGGTCAACTTCAAATTTGTTCATAAATGCGTTAGCATATGGGGGGGGGCCACGTTGGCCCCCATAGCGGTCCCTTTCCTCTGAATGTAAAAGTCATCCCCAAACATGAAATAGTTTCTTGTTAGTACAAGTTGTAGGAGCTCAATGCAGAATTTGCAAGCTGTGTCTAATAAATCAGATTCCGACAGTAAGGCAGTGGTTGCTTCTATGCCTTTAGCGTGGGAGATGGATGTATAGAGGCTACTGACATCCAATGTAACTAGTAGACTATTTGGGGGAATGTCTGTGAATGCTGAAATGATCTGTAAGAAGTGAGATGTATCTAGAAGGAAAGAACGAGTTTTCTTGATCAATGGGGTCAATACTTTTTCCAAAAGGATAGATAGTGGAGAGAGCAGAGAGTCGGTGGAAGCTACAATGGGTCTGCCTGGAGGTTCCGTGAGATGTTTATGGATTTTTGGTAGTGTGTAGAAAACGGGAATGATCGGATTTTCATTATGTAGGTATGTATATGTTGTTTTATCGATCGTGCCTAATTGTAAGTGGTAGTCCAGAAATACGTTAATGTCCTGTTGAAGTTGGAAAGTGGGATTGGAGTTGACGAGTTGGTATGTTGTAGTATCTGATAATTGTCGTTTAATTTCTTTTATGTATGCTATGTAGTGTCCATGACTACTATGGCTCCCCCTTTGTCTGCTGGTTTTATAGTGATCGTCTTGTCTGTTTGTAGGGTTTTGAGGGCCAACTGCTCATCACTAGTAAGATTGGATGGGGTATGTAGGTCACCTCTTCTGAGGGCCTGTATGTTTTGTTTAATCTCCCTGTCTATGATGTTTATAAAGGCCTCTATCTCATGATAATTTTTTGGCGGGAGAAAATTACTCTTATTGCGGAGACCCAATGTCTGAATAGAAATAGCTGTGAGATAGTGTTGTTGGTGGGTTTCGATGGTTGATGTAAGAAATGGGCCGTAAGTCTTAAAGACCTATAAAACCGGTTAAGTTCCTGTTCCAGGGAGAAGTGTCTTAAACTACCGTATGGGCAGAAGGAGAGACCCTTGGACAGTACCGACAGTTCTGCAGGTGATAAACTTCTATTAGAAATATTAATGACTAGGTCCCTACCTGCGAGCGGGTCTGGATTCCGGTGGTTGGCATGGGTTCGGTGGGAGCTTCTTCCTTGGCGTGTGCATGTGGTCTTCTTCTGGTTCTGTGTCCTCGCCGGGGAAAAAAACGTTGTGGTCGGTGATATAGTCTGTCGCTGCCTGAAGAAGAAGAAGCGTAGTCTGCATACATGGCTCGTCCATAGGGAGTTGCAGATTTTTGCCATTGCCAGCAGTAAATACGGTTGAGCTGATAATCTTCGGTGTCCCGTATAAATTTTGTGAGTTTAGTGCTTTCTAGGTATTTCTTGTGGTCTTCTAGAACGTTGTCAGTTCTTTTCTTCAGTTCGGCCCACTCGGATGTGGACGTAGTCGAGGTTAGTTGTAGTTCAATGTTGGAGAGAGTTTCCTTTGAATCTTCAATTGCTTTTTGGAGATATTCAATACTCAGTAGTATAATGTCCAGTGAGCATTTGTTGAGGATCGTTTCGAAGCGACTGCAGTAATCTTTATTAGTAGGAAAAAGCGTGGGATGTAGGTGTACTCTCAGTCCACGTGGAATCCTGTTGTTTCTGTAGTATTCTGCAAGGGTAGCGCAGTGTAATTCTGTTGATATTAATTTCTTTGATTCACGTTCCCAATCTCGAGCGCGGTATTCGCTGTGGGCTACATGAAGGAAGTCGCTGGGAGCGATTACTTTTGAGATGATGTCCTCAGCAGTGAGGTTATCGTAGGCAAATGTTGTAGACATCTGGAGGGTGCTCAGACACAAAATAAAATGGATCCTTGATCGAGAATTGGTCGGCACTCCTTATGTGTTGGTGCTCAGTGGTAAGGTTAGTGTCAAGGTTATATAGAGAAACCACGTCTGTGGTAAGCTAGATATCACAATAATAGATCTCTGGTGGGACTGCTCTCCAAAGTTGTTAATGTTAAGCTTGTACCCATGATATCTTTATATCGCATTGCTCTGAATATTTTTACCTTACTCTGTTTTCAGGGGCCTTCCACACCCCATGCCTCATGGGAATGGTTTACTTTTGGATGTACTCTACAGCATACCTAGTTATGGATCAATGAATACTGTGTGCACATCTATATTTCTTATGTATACCTATTACGTATGTTATACTTACCTAATCTTTTTACTTATTCTATATTAGGCCGTGAACAAGGTCTGAGTCACAATACGAAACGTTGGCCCATGGCTTGTCATTGTAATCTATGGATGGATAAATAAATAATAACGAATTCTTTCTAATAACTTGAGTGCCGTGGTTTCTCTATATAACATTCTGCAGAAGAGCAGACCGTTAAAAAGATTTAAGTCTAACACGCTAATGCCAAGCTGACTGTCCAAAAAATAATATTCTTCATGTGACATTCTGCAGAAGAGCAGACCGTTAAAAATATTTAAGTCTGACACGCTAATGCCAAGCTGACCGTCCAAAAAATGATATTCTTGATGTGACATTCTGCAGAAGAGCAGACCATTAAAAATATTTAAGTCTGACACGCTAATGCCAAGCTGACCGTTGAAAAAATGATATTATTCATGTGACATTCTGCAGAAGAGCAGACCGTTAAAAATATTTAAGTCTGACATGCTAATGCCAAGATGACTGCCAAAAAATGTAAGGGTGACACTCTGCTGCCGACCTGACAGAAAAAAAAATATTTAAGGTAGACATGCCGCTTAGCTGAACGTCTGAAACATTACAAGTGACATGTAGCAGAGCTGAGCATGTAAAACATTAGGTTGAGTTCCTGCTGGTGAGCTGACAGGCCAAAAAATTATGTTGCAGGCCCAGCTGGTGAGCTGGGCGGCTTACAAATTCGGGTGCAGGCCCAGCTGGTGGACTTCAAGGGCAGCCTAATAAGCTGTTTCATATGATGGAGGAAGAGAAGGAAGAGGACGAGAAGAGGAAGGGGTACATGATACAGTGTATTCAATACACCCTAAAAGCCAGATTTAAGGTTCCTTCATGTTAAGCCGCTTTCCTCTGGTGGAGTAGAGAAGTCAGGGGCAATGCATGCCATGTTCATTTTGATAAGCGTCAACCTGTCAGCATTGTCAGTTGACAGGCGGATGCGCTTATCAGTAATTATGCCCCCAGCGGCACTAAATACCCGCTCAGACAAAACGATGGCAGCAGGGCAGGCCAGCACCTCCAAGGCATTGAGTGCCAGTTTGTGCCACGTGTCCAGCTTAGACACCCAATAATTATAAGGCACAGAGGGACCGCTGAGGACGTTGACACGGTCAGCTACATACTCCTTTACCATCTTCCAAAACTTTTCCCTCCTTGTCACACTAGGCCGCTCATCAAAGTGAGGGTGCTGGCAGGGTGTCATAAAACTGTCCCAGGCCTTGGAGAGTGTCGCCTTGCCTTTGTTAGAACTGCTATGTGTTCCCCTCGTCTCCCCTCCTCGAGTGTCCAAGGAACTACGTACTCTGCCGCCAGCGTTGTCAGATGGAAATTTGTGGAGCAATTTTTCGACAAGGGCTTTCTGGTATTGCACCACAGGAATGAGAGATGGGAAGTTCTCTTTGTAGCGGGGGTCGAGAAGGGTGAACAACCAGTAATCTGTGATGCCTAATATGCATAAAACATGCGGGTCACGGGAAAGACAGTCTAGCATGAAGTCAGCCATGTGTGCTAGAGTCCCAACAGACAAGGCTTCTCTCTCCCCACCAGGAGCATGACTCTCAATATCCTCCTCGTCCTCTTCCTCCTCTTCAGCCCATCCATGCTGAAGAGATGGTGTAAACGTGGTATGCCTACCCTGTCTAGCGGTGGTAACCGTCTCCTCCTCCTAAAATTGGCGCTGAGAATACGAATCAAGGGTGCTCTGGCTATTACCCTGTGTAGGGTCTTCCCCCATTTCCACCTCTTCCACACGCAGAGCATCGGCCTTTATTGTGAGCAGCGAGCTTTTTAGTAGACACAGAAGTGGGATGGTTATGCTGATAATGGCATTATCGCCGCTCACCATCTGTGTAGATTCATCAAAGTTGCGTAACACCTCACAGAGGTCAGACATCAATGCCCACTCGTCGCTTGTGAAGAGCGGAAGCTGACTAGAAAGGTGCCTACCGTGTTGCAGCTGATATTCTACTACTGCTCTCTGCTGCTCACAAAGCCTGCTCAACATGTGTAAGGTGTAATTCCATCAAGTGCTAAGGTCGCACAGCAGTCGGTGAGCCGGCACAAGTGCTGCTGCAGGGTTGCCAGGCCAGCTGAAGCTGTTGGTGACTTGTGGAAATGGGCACACAGGCGACGCACCTTCACCAGTAGCTAAGACAAATTGGGGTAGGTTTTCAGGAACCGCTCAACCACTAAGTCAAATACATGGGCCAGGCATGAAATGTGTGGGAGGTTGGCCAGCTCCAAAGCCACTACCAAGTTGAGGCCGTTATCGGATACAACCATGCCTGGCTGTAGGTTGACTGGCAAGAGCCACAGCTCAGCCTTTTCCCTTATGCCATGCCACAGCTCTGCGGCGGTGTGCTGTTTGTCACCCAGGCAAATAAGCTTCAGCACGGCCTGTTGTCGCTTACCAACTGCTGTACTACACTGCTTCCAGCTACTGACAGAAGTCTGACTGGTGCTGCAAGATGGCAATTCTGCATGGGAAGAAGTGGAGGAGGTGGTGGAGGAAGAGAAGGAGGGGTTGCAGCCGCTACTATAGGTGGCAGCAGAAATCCGGATGGAATTAGGGCCCACAATCCTCGGCGTGGGTAGCACCTGGGCTATCCCAGGGGACAACTCGCTCCCAGCCTCCACAACGTTCACCCAGTGTGCTGTCAGGGAAATGTAGCATCCCTGGCCACAAGCGCTTGTCCATGTGTCAGCTGTTAAGTGGACCTTGCCAGTAACTGCGTTGGTCAGGGCCTGGATTATATTTCTGGACACATGAGAGTGTAAGGCAGGGACGGCACACCGGGAAAAATAGTGGCGGCTGGGGACTGCATAACGAGGAACAGCCGCCGCAATCAGGCTGCGAAAGGCCTCGGTGTCCACCAGCCTAAACTGCATCATTTCCAGGGCCAGCAACTTGGAAAGTTGCGCGTTTAGAGCTATGGCCTGTGGGAGGGTGGCAGGGTATTTGCGCTTGCGTTCAAATACCTGCGGTAAGGACATTTGAACGCTGCGCTGGGACATTGAAGTGGACGTGCTGGCTGATGTTTCCTGCAAAGATTCAGGTGCAGGGCAGGAGGCATCTGGGCCTGCGTCTTGGACAGCACGTAACAGGGGAAGAGGAGGCAGTGGTATGACCTGCAGACACAGATCGTGGACCCAGGCGTTCAGCCCACCTTTTAGGGTGCTTTGCTGACATGTGTCGGATCATGCTGGTGGTGGTCAGGTTGCTGGTGTTAACGCCCCTGCTTATCTTGGTACGGCACATGTTACAAATTACAATCCGTTTATCGTCAGCACTTTACTCAAAAAACCGCCAGACTGCCCTTGGCAAGGGAGCTGGCCGCAAGGGGCTGCTCCGAGGAACAGTTGCGGGCCTGGTTGGCGTGGCCTGCCTTCTCCCTTTTTCCACCCCATTGCCTCTTCCAGCCTGTTGCGCTGCTGCTGCGGATCCCTCCCCCTCTGTACTGCTGTCTAGAGATGAGCGAGTAGTGAAATATTCGAAAGTTCGAAATTCGATTAGAATAGACCGCGAAATTCGACTATTCGACCGAATATCGAATCCCATTAAAGTCTATGGGAAAAAAATGCTCGCCACTTGGAAATCTCAATTCGACCACTTGGAGGTCACCAAGTCCACCCTGAAACCTCAGAAAAGGATGCCAACACTGCTGGAATGCAACTGGGACAGCAGGGGAAGCATGTCTGGGTGCATATAACGCGCCCAAGTCGCACTATTACGCCACTATCACAGCCTCTCAACAATACACTCCAAAGACAATGTAACCTCTCTGTAAAGTGAGACCATACAAGGAAACTTTCTTTCCTCTACATTGCCATGGACCCC
>ONZH01000369.1:0-37424 GCA_900303285.1 Rhinella marina
TGACTACCGATGCAAGTCTTTTGGGGCTGGGGAGCTCACTACCTCCAGTTCTCTATCCAAGGACAATGGCCCTCCTCTTCTGAACAATTTATCCTCAAAATCAGAGAGCTTTGGGCTGTCTGGGAGTCACTAAAAAGTTGGTCAGATCTATTATCAGGCAAAGCCATACAGATAAGGTCAGACAACACCTCTGTTGTGGCGTATATAAACCGTCAAGGAAGAACACGAAGCGAATCCTTGAGTTGAATCTCAGGAAACATTTTCTCCTTGGCAGAAACACACCTAAGATCTTTCAGCGGTCCATCTAAAGGGCCAATTGAACCTGAAAGCGGACTATCTCAGCAGGGTTCAGCTTCTGGCGGGGGAGTGGTGCCTTCACAGGGAGGTGTTTCTCCAAGTGTGCGAGAGAATGGGGTTCCGGACAAGATTGTCTTCCATTTTGATACCTCCTTCCTTCCTTCCTAAGGTGGTGTCAGAATTTCATAGGCAGGAGGAAATTATTATTCCCTCCTTTTGCGAAAACCCTAAGTCTTCTAGTGAACGTAGATTTCATTCTCTAGAGGTCAGGCGAGCTGTCCTTCAGTATTTGGACTCTAGAAAACCATTTTGAAAGTCATATTTCCTTTTTGTGCAGTTTCTTGGAGCAAATAAAGGATGGAAGGCTTCCAAATCATCGATTTCCAGATGGGTTAAGTCAGCTATTTCTGAGGCCTACAACTCATTTGAGAAGGTTCTACCTAAGTCCCCTAAAAGCCCACTCTACTAGGTCTGTAGCTTCCTCTTGGGCTGAGAGAGGTGATGCTTCGGTGGAACAGATCTGTAGAGCAGCTACTTGGTCTTCAACCTCACACATTTACTAAACACTACAGGGTTGGTGTTAGTGCTGGGCAGGACTTGGCCTTTGGCTGTAAAGTGCTACAGGCTATTGTCCCCCCTCTACTTATTTATCTCTATATCTCATGGTATTCCGTCGTGGAGGATGAAATGGAAAAACTGGATTACTTACCGGTAATTTCCTTTTCATGAATCCTCCACGACTGCAGGGGGTTTCCCTCCCAAAAAAAATATATAGATATTTAGATATAGATATATATTTAGATATTTCTGGTTATTTTGCTAGAGGGTATATGAAGTTAATAGACAAGCACAATAGAGAAAGTATATCTTTAAGTTAGTTCTTTATTTCACATTATAAGTTAGTTGATTGTGGTATGAATGAGAAGGCTCTCTAGGCTTCGGTCCAGAAAGACACTGAAGGTAAACTGGAGGAGGGCCTGCTTTTAAACTTGCTGTTCCTACCTGGTTGGAGGAGGGTCATCTCTCATGGTATGCCGTCGTGGAGGATTCATGAAAAGGAAATTACCGGTAAGTAATCCAGTTTTTTATTTTTCTTCCGATCGTCTTGTGTAGGGGCTCATTTTTTGTGGAAAGTTGACATTTTTATAGGTAGCATTTTTGGGTACATATGATTTTTTTGATCACTCAATATTACACTTTATGTGGCAGTGACCAAACAAATGATCGTTTTGGCATTTTTAAAAAAAAAAATTTTTTTTATGAAATTCACTTTAGGGGTTAAATCATGTGATATTTTTTATAGAGCAGGTTTTTACAGACGCAGTGATACCTAATGTCTACTTTTTTATGTATTTTAGTTTTACACAAAAGCATTTAAAAAAAAAAGAAAATCATGTTTTAGCATCTCCATTTTCCGAAAGGTGTATATGTGTGTGTGTGTGTATGTGTGTGTGTGTATATATATATATATATATATATATATATATATATATATATTAATAATAATAATACATATTATTTTTATTTTTTTTTCCGGGTGATTATCTTATGTAGGGGCTCATTTTTTTGCTGGAAGAGATGACTGTTTGATTGGTAGAATTTTGGGGTGTATGACTTTTTGATCGCTTATTATAACAGTTTTTGTGATGAAAGGTGACAAAAAATGGCATTTTTTTTGCACAGTTTTTATTTTATGGTGTTCACCTTTAGGGGTTAAGTCATATAATAATTTTATAGAGCAAGTCATTACAGACGTGGAGATACCTAATATGTCTACTTTTAAAAAAATGTATTTCAGTCTCACACAAGCTTTTTTGAAAAAAAAAGAAATCGTGTTTTAGTGTCTCCATTTTTTGAAAGCCATATTTTTGGCCGATTGTCTTAGGTAGGGTCTCATTTCTTGCGGGAAGAGATGACAGTTTGGTACTATTTTGGGTTACATATGTTTTGATCACTTGGAATTACAATTTTTGTGATGTATGGTGACAAAAAATGGCATTTTTAGTTAGGGTTTTTTTTTTTTTTTTTTACGGTGTTCACCTGAGGGGTTAGGTCATGTGATATTTTTTATAGAGCAGGTTGTTACGGACGTGGCGATAGCTAATATGTCTACTTTTAAAAAATGTATTTCACTTTTACACGCTAAAACCATTTATGAAGGGGGAAAAAAAGGCATCGGCGCTGCCATGGCAACCATCGGCCCCCTGCCAGCGCAGCGCGGGGGGCCGATGGGGTCAGAGGGAGCTCCTGCACCCGCCCGATCATGTCACGTACATGCACGTGAGGATGCGGCAATTAGCCGCATTCGCTCACGTACATGACAATGCAGGAAGGGGTTAAAGAAGAACTCCCGCAAAAATTTTTATTCTCTGACCTGTTAGAAAGGTGCATGATATAATCTGTAGTGAATGTCTTTTTTTTTTTTTTTATCAGAGGCTGTAATTGAGTTATCCACTCTCTTCTTATTGTAGCTGGGTCATGTGACCAAATCCCTGAGCTCCAACTGACCCATGACAGGAAGCCAGTAACTGCTGTATTCATTCCTATAAAAATCAGACTTCCTGTCCACACATAAGATGCTGTGTGAGTTGGTGGGTCTGATTCCTAGTCACATGACACAGATGAGAAGCATCAGGGAGATATAACTGAAAAACACAGCCACTGGTAAGAAAATTACATTCGCTACAGATTACATCATGTACATTTCTAGCAGGACATGGAATAAAAAATTTTGCGGGAGTTCTTCTTTAATATGGTACCCGTTCTACTTCTTGGCAGAAGACACTTCAGAGATGAATGCCCGATAATGAGATGGATGCCATGTTTTTTGTTGTTTTTTTAAAAAATCACCTATAAAGTATATAAACCACACATAAATATATAGAAAACAATAATTTAGTAATTAAAACACATGACAAATTGTATCTAAGGTAAAAGTACAGAGATGGAGTAGAAAGAGGACGTCACCGACCGGGGTACACAGTGTAATAAAAATACTAAATGGTGAGGTCAAATAAAGGGTTACAGAAAACCTGACATCTCAGAATAAAAGGTAAGTGGATGTGAAAAAAAGGGTAGGAACTGCCCTAAAACTATACAGCATAAACCCATTCATCTGGAAGGCAAGATGGTAAATGACCCAGACCTCAATAGGAAAAAGATGCAGTAAACTGGTAACCCAGCGCGGTGACGGCCTCATCCCCGAATGCCCTCCTACGTGCCGACTCTTGTCATCCGAGGAATTTGGTACGTAGTATTCCGTATGGCCAGTTTTTAAGGTTATGACGAATATGCTCTTCTGAAGATATGTTCGATCACCAATCAGCAGCCTTGATGGATCGTTTCCATCAGCGGGGCTATCCTGAGAGATGTACAGTCATGGCCAAAAGTTTTGAGAATGACACAAATATGATATTTTCACATGATCTGCTGCCCTCTGGTTTTTATGTGTGTTTGTCAGATGTTTTTATCACATACAGAAATATAATTGCGATCATATTATGAGTAACAAAAGCTTATATTGACAGTTAGAATGAGTTAATGCAGCAAGTCAATATTTGCAGTGTTGACCCTTCTTCTTCAGGACCTCTGCAATTCTCCCTGGCATGCTCTCAATCAACTTCTGGACCAAATCCTGACTGATAGCAGTCCATTCTTGCACAATCAATGCTTGCATTTTGTCAGAATTTGTAGGTTTTTGTTTGTCCACCCGTCTCTTGATGATTGACCACAAGTTCTCAATGGGATTAAGATCTGGGGGGTTTCCAGGCCATGGACCCAAAATCTCTGTTTTGTTCCCTGAACCATTTAGTTATCACCTTTGCTTTATGGCAAGGTGCTCCATCATGCTGGAAAAGGCATTGTTGATCGCCAAACTGCTCTTGGACGGTTGGGAGAAGTTGCTCTCGGAGGACATTCTGGTACCATTCTTTATTCATGGCTGTGTTTTTAGGCAAGACTGTGAGAGAGCCTATTCCCTTGGCTGAGAAGCAACCCCACACATGAATGGTTTCAGGATGCTTTACAGTTGGCATGAGACAAGACTGGTGGTAGCGCTCACCTCGTCTTCTCCGAATAAGCTGTTTTCCAGATGTCCCAAACAAAGGGGATTCATCAGAGAAAATGACTTTACCCCAGTCCTCAGCAGTCCACTCCCTATACCTTTTGCAGAATATCAGTCTGTCCCTGATGTTTTTTCTGGAGAGAAGTGGCTTCTTTGCTGCCCTCCTTGAGACCAGGCCTTGCTCCAAGAGTCTCCGACTCACAGTGCGTGCAGATGCACTCACACCTGCCTGCTGCCATTCCTGAGCAAGCTCTGCACTGCTGGTAGCCCGATCCTGCAGCTGAAACACTTTTAAGAGACTGTCCTGGCTCTTGCTGGTCTTTCTTGGGCGCCCTGGAGCCTTTTTGGCAACAATGGAACCTCTCCTTGAAGTTCTTGATGATGCGATAGATTGTTGACTGAGGTGCAATCTTTCTAGCTGCGATACTCTTCCCTGTTAGGCCATTTTTGTGCAGTGCAATGATGACTGCACGTGTTTCTTTAGAGATAACCATGGTTAACAGAAGAGAAACAATGATGCCAAGCACCAGCCTCCTTTTAAAGTGTCCAGTGGTGTCATTCTTACTTAATCATGACAGATTGATCTCCAGCCCTGTCCTCATCAACACCCACACCTGTGTTAATGGAGCAATCACTGAAACGATGTTAGCTGGTCCTTTTAAGGCAGGGCTGCAATGATGTTGAAATGTGTTTTGGGGGATTTTCTAGGCAAATATTGACTTTGCAAGTAATTGCTGATAAGCTGATCACTCTTTATAACATTCTGGAGTATATGCAAATTGCCATTATAAAAACTGAAGCAGTAGACTTTTTGTAAAAATTAATATTTGTATCATTCTCAAAACTTTTGGCCATGACTGTATAACCAGTGGTTACCAGAGGGCCAAAAAGATGAAGAGGGATGACCTTCTTTTTCCTCAACCGAAAGTGGTTGATATGGCACAGAATACAGTATGCTTCATATCTACATATAATCCACAATGGAATCAGATATGCCAGGCTCTCTTAAAACATTGGGATCTTCTTCGTTTGGATCCAGTTTTGGAGAAAGTTTTACCATCCACACCAATGATGACCAGCAGACGCTCTACAAACCTTAGAGATATCCTGGTGAAAAGTCATTATTCCGGAAGGACACGTCCAGGGATTTTTGGCTCAAGAGGCCCTAGATGGGGCTCAGCACCTTGTGGTAAGTGCACTGCCTGTCCAAATCTAGATAGTGTCAGTTTTCTCTAACCCAGCGAGACCAAACCGCGAATTCACTATCACTTATAACATCTCATGTGGTACCTCTGAGGTCATATACTTAGCCCAATGCCCCTGCAATATGATCTATGTGGGCATGACTTCCAGAGAGTTCAGACGACGAGTTCGTGAACACGTGTTAGGTATCGAGGCAGCCAAAGACGAGGATGTCACCAAACTTAAACCTATTCCGAGACATTTTAAGGATTACCACAATTGTGATGGTTCCTCGTTCCGTTTTAGAGGTATTGATCGGGTCTTCATTTCCCAGAGAGGTGGTGATTGGTGTAAACTACTTGCCCAAAAAGAGGTAAGGTGGATACATACATTAGAATGCGTCTCCCCTTTGGTTTAAATGAGGAGTGCTCTTTCTCACCGTTTCTGGGATAAGTTCTCACAATAGTTCAGTTGCTTGTTGATCCTCGGACTATTCTTTTTACCCTTTATTTTTATTTATTTTATCTGGTGCCGTTGTGCTGTCTTTCATATTTTGTGTGTTTTTCAGAGAGTGATGTGAGAGCTGATACTGTGTATGTACATTCATTGGATCCTTCAGCGCCCTGAAGATGGGAGGGGCCTTGTAATCAGAGGAGCGTATTTTATCATTTTTGGGATTGGCAGCTGAAACGATAGCCATATGGATACACATTTTGGATATGTTAGACATACATGTTTTTATTTTATTAGGACTGTTTTTTACATAGAGGACTGTTTCTTCTTTCAACACGTATACACAAGTGTTACACGTTATTTATATGTGACTATTTGTGATTCACTGACTTGTATAACAGAAGTTTGTACATCATGCGTTCACTGCATTTTTTTGTTGCTTTTCATCAATTATTTATAATTATGTGACTATTATCGATGCACTATATCATTGAATTATGAGGGTTAATCCCTATGTGTTTATCTTTTCACATTTTATGCATAAGTATTGTATTTAGCTTTTTCATCATCATATGTCATTTGTTTTTGTTTTTTTTGCACATCGCTTGGCACTTGCATGCTCACTATTCACTTGGGCACTTTGCACTTTTTTTCCTTTATTAATTGTGGTTTTAACATTTTTTTTTTTTTTTTTAATTATATGGATGCATATATAGTGTTAGTCATTCAATAATATTTATTTATTCCTCTTATACGAGACGTGTATGTCACATTCATTTGTTTGTATCAGCGATTTCTTAATGCCCTGTGCGTTCCAGCTCGGAACGCACGGACATGTTGCTCAACTATAGATTTCTTTCTGAGCAATGTGGTTTTTTGTGCGGTCCAGCTTGGAACACGCGGCCATCTTGCTGTGGTTGTTGCGCCGGCTTGTGGCGCACGTCTATTACTGGTTTTCTTGCTGCCTTCCCTGTATGAGTATTCTCCGGGTGCGTCCCGGAGTGGAACGCACGGCCATATTTGATTGTATTCGCTCTGCGAGGCAATCCTCCCTCTGACCGGGTAGTTCCGGGTTTTTTTCCCTATACCATCCGGTCATGGCGCGCACAAGTCGGTCAGTATCCGTTCCCATCATACCTTACTATTAATTACCAATATGTGATTCAGCTGGTTTATGTATTTAGAAAGGGAGTCATGTGTGTGTATTGTCATTCCCCGTGAAGAAGCCCATGAGGCGAAACGTCGTTAGGACGAGGCCGTCACCGCGCTGGGTTACCAGTTTACTGCATCATTTTCCTATTGAGGTCTGGGTCATTTACCTTCTTGCCTTCCAGATGAATGGGTTTATGCTGTATAGTTTTAGGGCAGTGCCTACCATTTTTTTCACATCCACTTACCTTTTATTCTGAGATGTCAGGTTTTCTGTAACCCTTTATTTGACCTCACCATTTAGTATTTTTATCACACTGTGTACCCCGGTCGGTGACTTCCTCTTTCTACTCCATGTCTGTACTTTTACCTTAGATACAATTTGTCATGTGTTTTAATTAATAAAGTATTGTTTTCTATATATTTATGTGTGGTTTATATACTTTATATGTGATTTTTAGTGTTTATCCACACTACAGACAGCTTTGCTGAACTGTATTTATAGGTGTTTTTGTTTTTTTTTAAAGCATCACATGAGTTCTAGTACTTTTCAGTAGAAGTAGTCTCACAAACTGACTTTTGACAATTCCTGTACAGGTACATACATTATGTATCTGAATGTCTAATACTTTTATCTTGTTAGATTTTCATGTGGTTGGACGCCCTGGAAAAGACTTGGGCTACTTTCACATCTGCGCTTTCTGCTATTGCGATCCGACATAGGATCTGAAAACCGGAGGGAAAAACGCTTCAGTTTTGTCCCCATTCATTGTCAAAGGGGACAGAACAACTGACGCTCCAGAATGCATTCCGTTCCATTTCATTGTGTTCCCATGATGCACATAAAAGCGCTGCAAGTAGCATTTTTGAGTGCGTCCTGGGATGCGGAGCAAGAAGGATCCTGCATGACCCACAATGCAAGTCAATGGTGACGGATCCGTTTTCTCTGACACAAAAGAAAACGGATCAGGCGCTCATTGACTTACAATGGTTTTAGTGCCAGATCTGTCTTGGTCATTTTAGAGATAATATAACCGGATCCGTTTAACAGATGCAGCCGGTTGTATTATTATAATGCAAGTGTTTTTGCAGATCCATGACGGATCCAGCAAAAATTCATATGTGAACGTAGCCTTAATGAATGTAGGCAATAGTCAGGTTTAAAAAAACATGCACAAAAATACATGTTGTAAAGCATGTATGGAGGTCTCATACCTTTTATGGGAGGGGAAAGTCATGAACACAGTTGTAACCATCAACTTGATATAAGGTAAGCTCAAATGTTCTGCTAGAGTGGAAGCTTCCAGATTACATGAGTTGGGAATGGGATGGTGGAGATCCCTAAACGATGGAGTCTCCAAAATAAGTTCACCTTTTGAGCATTCTGTGATATAGCCATGTATAGGCATTCATAATTAAAAAAAAAAAAAAATGCATAGTCGTATATAAAATACACATAAACCTTAAAAAGATGTTGTTATATTCTACCACTACCAGTATACTAGAGCTGATATCTCACCAGGTGTTGCCTTGCCCACATATCCAATTGCAAGAGGCAGCTGAAAAGCAGCAGTCATGGGTACCATCTATCTAAGGGCTCATGCACATGAACATATTTTCTTTCTGTCCTGGTTTTTTTTTTTTTTTTTGCGGCCTGCATGTGGTACCGTACCATTCACTTCAATGGGTCTGCAAAAAAACGGAATTAACTGTGTATGGCCGTTAAAATAAATAAATAAAAAAAAAAAAATAGAGCATTTTCGTTTTGTGGACAAGAATAGGCAATGTTACAATGGATCAGCAAAAAACAGATGAAATATGGATGTTATCTGTATTTTTTTTGTGGACCACAAAATAATTACGGTTGTGTGCATGAACCCTAAGTTAAAGCAGAGACAGAAGGAAAGTCTGTAATCAAGTATACTACAGAAGGAATTAGTACACATATACGTTACACTGTCTGTACTTCTATAACTGCTTAGAAAAATTGTGTTTTCCTTAGGGTACAGCCACACCTTGGGGTTTCCTGTTGCAGTTTTGGAAGCCAAAACCAGTCGTATTCGTCCTTTATACATTCTCTCTTTTTATGATCCACTCCTGATTTTGGTTTCTAACACTCATTCTGACCATGTGGCCATACCCTTATAAGCTGTGCACTGCAGTTACACTGGTCAAGCCAACCATACATTCCTGTAAAACATCTCACAGAACGTCTACATTCATTTCAATTGCCTCTCATCCACTTCATTTCCCATATTGTAAGTTAATTACAGAAACATGTTTGGCTGCAGTGGTAGACACAGCAGCGCCAATTAAAGCATAGCTGACAATAATTACACATTTTACAATAAGCTGTAGGCTTACGGTCATCCAACAAAGGATGGGCTGAGTCACTTTGAAGGTGTGTTGAATCTTACACAATTTGTTTGAATTTCCTTTATTTTATAAAGCTCCAAAATTGTGCTAAAGGAAATAAGAACCAGGAAAATGCTGGGAAGAGGCCAATGAATTGGAAATGATCAAAGTGATCTCTGCAGAAGCTGTGAGGAGCAGTGAAGGTCATGCACAGTTTATGGCTGGAAGAAAACGTGATATTCATTCTGCAAACTGTTTTCCAATTTTGCAGGCTCATTAACCATCTCTATTTAAGACATATGTACAATTTAAAAATTCACATCAAGGCTCTTTTCTAATATCTAACTCCCTAATGTCGTATTGTTTGTGGCAAATCTAATGTAGTTAAAATAATTCAAAGCCATAATATGGGAGTGAAATTTAGCAGCAGGCTGTGGTCCCTCTAGTTCTGGTTTAGGT
Organism: Rhinella marina; assembly: GCA_900303285.1. Taxonomy (NCBI): domain Eukaryota; kingdom Metazoa; phylum Chordata; class Amphibia; order Anura; family Bufonidae; genus Rhinella; species Rhinella marina. Next base: position 9,959 of record ONZH01000369.1, read on the forward strand.
TAGGTGCAAAGGCCTAAGCGCTAGAACTGAAGAGGAGCATGATGACTGTCAAAGTGCGAAGACTGACCGGGACAACTCTCATAACACATGATGTGATACAATACTCCTTAAAACGGTGCAAAGGATGTTTAGTGCAAAGATATTGATGACTTATCCTCAGGATCGGTCATCAATGTCAAATAGGTGGGAATCCGACTCCTGCCACCCCCACTCATCAACTTTTTGAAGGGGTAGCAGTACTTGTATGTCCGCTGCGTCCACTTCAAAATTACCTGCACGTCACTTTTTGAGGTGGCACAGTGTAATTAAAACTGTTCATCCTAGTCAAGTGAACGGGACAAGTAATTGTAATTACACTGCGGGGCCACTGCAAATGAGATGGTGCACATGTCATTTTGAAGTGGAAGCAGCTCTCAAATAAGGCTATTTTCACACTTGCGTTGACTGATCCGTTTGGAACGGATCAGTCACATAAAGGAACAGAACGTAGCTGAACGGAAACATTTAACAGGCGGATCCGTTACTGCGCCTTACCGTTTAAGCGGATCCGTTTTAAAAGAGAGGGGGTGTGTCTGAAAGGGTACAACCCACTATACAAGTGGTATATCAAAGCAGATAAACTCCATTTTAGCAACTTCGTGCCTTTGGACCATGTTGCCAACACACCATTCGCCTGAGAATCGAATTTCCTAAAGATGAAAGCAGATGTGAGAGTACGTGATCAATCGAAAAGAAGACGACGGCCGGTATTGGGTCCACCCAACTTTCTTCCCAAAAGGATGACGAGGGTGGTATTTCTGTTCTATACGTGGAGCTTCGTGAACAATCCTGAAAAATTTTTTGATTACATGCGCATGACTGTGGATAGTTTTGACCATCTACTGCAGCACATTGAGCCGTACATTGTAAGGCAGGATACCCGCTTCTGACGGGCAATTTGTCCAGCTGACGTCTAATGGTGACAATTAGGTAAGCTTTTATTTTTTTTTCCGCTGTATATTTTTTTTTTTTGTTTTTTTCTAAATATATTTTCATTTTTTTTTCACATGTTTCTTGCAACTGGAGAAAGTCTTTCATCGCTTCACTTTCAGTATCGTATGGGAATTTCAACTATCGTACGTGATACGTGTAAAGCCTTGTGGGAGGTATTCCATGATGATTATATTCTGCATCCGACTACTGAACAGTGGCATATAAGGATTGTTAAACCGTCTGGAAGTGGCTCAGAATTCTTTAATTATAAAAAATATTTTTTGATTATATTGATGGCCATTGCAGATGCGGATTATCGATTTGTTGCCGTTGACATCGGTGCTTTTGGGCGTACTAATGACTCCATGGCTTTTAAAAACTCTGGAATGGGACGCCTTCTATATTCAAAGGACTTTGGATTGCCTCCACCAAGACCTTTGCCGGGAACTGATGGACAGCCAATGCCTTTTGTGTTAGTAGGGGATGAGGCATTCCAGATGTGCGAGAACTTAGTGAAGCCATACTCCAGTTGGGACTTAAACACTACTAAGCGCATTTACAACTACAGACTAACATGAGCCAGACGTCTGGTAGAGTGTGCCTTTGGCATATTAGTCGCCAAATGGCGTATTCTAAACAAAGCCATCAATCTGAACATAGAAACTATTGACGATGTTGTAAAAGCTTGTGTGATTCTACACAATTATGTTATTGAAAGAACCCCTGCGCCTGGACCCCCAAGAAGTAGATTGTTCACTTACTAGGCTTCAAAATATTGGCTTTCCTTCAACTCTTGCTGTGGCCCGAATAGATTTGCAGATTATTTTGTTTCTGAAGCGCGCCGAGTTAGTTGGCAGGATTCTTTTTAATGTTTAAACTTGTTTGTTTGTTCCTCTGGTGATTCATAAAGTTTTTTTTGTTTGTTTGTTTTTTTAAATACCCCTTGTGTCTTTTTCATTTTTTTTCTTGGCACTAGTGATATATTTTTTTCACACAAGCAAATGCCACCCATGATACATAGTTCATGTCGCCACATCAATCATGCACAAAGTTCTGTTCCTCATGGGTAGAATTAGCTTTTGTGAAATATACGTGAAGGGTAGAAGTAAACAATATGGTTATGAAAGTTGTTGTCTGCACATTGCCAGGATATGCCCCCCTTATAGGTGCTGGTCTGCACCTATATTGGGGACATAGCCTGGTGTTGACTGTTGGACTCCTGTCCGGTCATTGCTCCCAAACCTATGGGCCTGATGTATATGGCCTATCTAGCTGGCATATGCCTTGTGATAATGCCCCAATCGTTTATGTTCATACTATTTTTGAGGTTTAATAACCTCACACAATCTACCTTGTCGAGAACACTAGCGGATTCAGTATGGTAAATCCGCAGTGTGTATGAGAGCCAAGCAACATTCTGGACAGAAGAGATGTCTATCATCATAATAATGCTCTGTGCCTCTCTGTATTGTTACTACAAAATCACAATGAGAAAGTTGTCACTGGGATTTTGTAGTAGAGCAATATCAATCATTTTAATGCTCTATTCCTCTGTGATCTTTTTACTACAAAATCATAATGACATACAGGTGTCAATGTGCATTTGTCCAAAAAAGATTACAGAGAGACAAATGCACAGATGGGTGTGCCTTAGCGCTGACCTAGCCTTTGAAAATGTAATGGCAGAAGCATCCGCCTAGCAGTGGGTTTTATGATGCTGCTCATTGCAAGGAATAGCATTGGAGCTTGAAATGTTCTATTGAACATGGAAACCCTGTTGCCCATGTGAAATTCTGGGTTTGTCCGGGCTCAGCTGTGAACCCAGACAACACCTTTAGGGCTCATGCACACAAACGTGTGCTGGCCATGCCCGTGCTGCGGGCCGCATAGGGCGAGTCCGCAATAAACAGGCAACAGCTGTGTGTAGCGCACATCACGGATCGCGGACCCATTCATGGCCATAAACACCAGGGAGATGCGGAGCGGAAGCACGGATTGGAACACCATGGAAGCACTATGGTGTGCTTCCGTGGTGTTTATGGCTGTGCCTCTGCACCGCAAAAAAGCAGAGCAAGCACTACTTTTTTCCTGTGTGGACCCTAGGATGCGGATCGCGGACCCCATTCAAGTGAATGGGTCCGTGATCCACATGTGGTGCAGACCACATTTTTCAGCCCGCAGCACGAGTGTCCCTTGTGCTAATCACTATGAGAGCGTCATCTGGAAATCAATAACTAAAGAGCTATTTAAAATCTAGTGCTCTGTAGTTAATGAATTCCGGATGATGCACCTTCACAATGATAGTTATTCTCACAAGGGCTCATGTGACCATGAACATGATTGTATTATGAACAACCATTTGATCATGTCCCAATCATATGGAATATGTTCAATAAGGAGCTAAAAGATGGCCTGTTATTGATCATGCAACATGAAGGTTCAGCCGGCTTTGGCACTATTGCCGTTGTGCAGGGGTGGATTGGAAACTTAAAGTGGCCCTGGAAAAAATACTAAAAGTGGCCCTGTTTTGTAGTTGGGTCCAAATTGATGGAACAGCAATACCATATTGCGGCACATTATACCATCTCAACAGAGCCAAATACCACAGTCCATCACAAAATACTGCCAGCAGCACAAAATACATCCCCAAACTTCCATTGCCTGGCCATGAGGAGGGCCCAAGTGGCCCCATGGGCATCAGCCCACCGGGAAATTTCCCTGTAAGGTCTATGGCCAATCCGCCCCTGCCATTGTGAAAATAAAACTCCCAATAGCGTTATACTGAATGCTGAGTAGCGAGCCGAAGGAAGTTTTACTTTCACAGCAGCTGAAGTGACATAGGTTGAGGTTCCCTGTTATAAAATAAACCACACCAACAGTGCTCCCGTCTACCGGCCATTAAAAACGGGTACCATATGGCCACTCACCCTACCCCTTGCTCGCGCAGTGCAGTGTCCAGTGTTCATTGAGCTGGCCCTGCCGATGAACCTGCGTCATGCGTGGTGACGTCATCGCTCACATCGCAGGTCCTTCGGCAGGTCCTGTGCGTGAGAGAAGAGACTGCTGCAGCGCGAGCAAGTGGAGAAGGTGAGGTTTTTCTTTTGTTTTTGTTTTTAAATCATCAAAAAGCAGCTGTGGGGGTATTTATTTAAACCATGGGGGACATTATTTTACAGGTGCAGGTGTGGAGGAGGGAGCTTGGAAAGAAGTGGGAGGATAAAAGTTGGGGGAGAAGGAGAAGAAAAGGAGGCAGAAAGGAACACATGCTCAGAGTGGTGGGAATGGGATGATGATCGGGAAAGGGAAGGTTGACTGAAATGGGATGTGGGGTAGGTGCGGCATGGGGGGCGGTGCAAAATATCCCATGACCCGTTCTCGACCAAATTTTTGAAGGCATGCAACTGCTCAGGCGTCATTTGGTCCATCACAGGGACTAAGGTTAGCGCATAGTGATGGTTCTGACTCAGTTGCTGTGCTGCCTCCGCCCCTTCCAAGCGGCGTAGCAAGTGATCCTTAAATGAACTTATCTCTTGCCCAAAATCTTCAAGAGAATCAGAGACGATCTCTATCAGATTCCCAAAATCTGTCCGATGGCTCTTACCGGATCTATGGCTGTCTAACAAGGCTCTCAGGTTATCTCTAAAACGAGAGAGCCTTGGTTCGACAGCCAGATCTGGTAGAGGACCAGGATTATCCTGAGCCGATGCATGACGGACAGGAGGGCTGGGGTTGGCGGCCGGTTCAGGTTCTGCTTCAAGAGGCGGTTCAGGCGCCTGAGTGCTGCTAGCAGTTCTGTAGGAAAGAAAAAAAAAAAATTAGTTTAGCTTTCAAATACTGCATGCATGTTCGATGCTATTGCTACCCTCGACCGTAGGGGGCTGCCCGGAACAGAGGGGCCAAACGCTCCTCTGTCTCAGACAGCACCTTGCGCTCCGAGGGAGATGACAGCAAATGATTTTTCTAATAATACTCTACCGTTCCCCAAACCACCCCCCCCCCCCAAAAAAAAAGGACCTTCTTTACAAAAAAAAAAAGTACCTACTCAGTGCCATTGTCCTTCTTAGGAACCCCAAGGCCGCATGGTACATGTATTGCGGCCTTGAGGTTCCTGCAGATCCACTCGGGGCCTGAACCTCATGGTTGTAATCCCTCCTGAAGCGGTCCCTCATTGACCGCCACCGAGTTTGAACCTTTTTAACTGTGAAACAAAAAAAAAACAGAATTATTAAAATAAAATTGCATGATGATAGCATATCAATGTGTAAAAAAAAAGGAATGCTGTACTTACCACTTTTTTTTTGAGCCGCCGCAGAGAGATCCCCCCAGGAGGTGAAGAGGTCATCACAAATCTCCCTCCAGAGCCGCTGGGTCCGCTGATGGTCTGCGTGGTGGCTGGTGGCGGTAGGTGTGGTCCCATAAAGCGGGACGTACCTCCACCAGTTGGATGAGGAGTTTGTGTCGATGTCGGAGAAAAGAAAAACCAGAAAAAAAAATTTGGTCAAAGTGCAAACACATGTGATTCTTATAAAACTAAGGATTTGATACTTACACGTCCCCGACCGCCACGTGCTCTCCCACGAGCTCTGGGGGAGACTGGGGGATCCTGCCTGGCGGCTCTCGGTTCAGGTTCCTAACAATATAAAATTTTTAAAATTTTAACACATAATTATATATTTTTTTTTTCTATACTATATATACTTATAAACACACACTTACTTCTTGCTGGCCCTGGTCCATGCTTGGTCCACCTGTCCTGGATGCTGCCGAGGAGGTCCCCGGACTGGAGGTCTGGGAGGCCTCCGCAGACAATGAGGAGGAAGACTAAAATAAAGAACACATCAGTTAAGAAAAAAATACAACTGTAATGGAAACGAAGACCATTGGCTGATGTACTTATTGGCTGCGCAAGGCGCCATCGCCTTCTGGGTGGGCTACGGGACTTGATCGGGGAGGACATCTGTACGAGAAAAAATACAGGACAAAATGCAGATTAATGAACTTCTTTATAGAACAATAGATATTACTGTAATAAAATAATTTGTTAATGAACTTACTTTTTATTTAAGAAAGCCGGGCCTGCCCACCACAGATAATTCCCTTTTACATTTTTGTTTTTTTTTTCATTTTTTTTCTCCAGATACTAAAAAAAAATTAACAAAAAACATTATGTGCCATCACCCCCCCTGTGCTATATTCCCCCCATGTGCCATCCCCCCATGTGCGATCACCCCTCCATATGCCATTACCCCCATGTGCCATCACCCCCCATGCCATATTCCACCCCTTAGCCATCACCCCCCCGTGCTATATTCCCCCCCTGTGCCATCACCCCCCTGTGCCATATTCCCCCCCATGTGCCATTAACCCCCCGTGCCATATCCCCCCCCTGTGCCATATCACCCCCCTCTGTGCCATATTCCCCCCCTGTGCCATCACCCCCCCCTTGCCATCACCCCCCCTCTTTGAAAGAAAGAAAGAAAAAGAAAGAAAAGAAAGAAAGAAAGAAAGAAAGAAAGAAAGAGAAACTTCATACTTACCAAGTGCTGCTGCTTCAGGAATCCAAAACAGCCACTGAACCTCTTCCTCCAGGGGAGGGGACACTTCTTGAGAATGCTCAATGAGCAAAGCGTTTTCAAACGGATCCTCTTCAAACTGAGCGGTTACAAACTGATCCGTTCCCATTGACTTACATTGTGAGTCAAGACGGATCCGTTTGGCTCCGCTCCGACAGGCGGATACCAAAACGCTGCAGGCCGCGTTTTTCTGTCCGCCTCCCAAACGGAATGGAGACGGAACTGAGGTGAACTGATGCATTCTGAACAGATCCTTATCCATTCAGAATGCATTAGGACAAAACGGATGCGTTTAGGACCGTTTGTGAGAGCCTGAGGCGGATCTCACAAACGGATCCTGATAACGCTAGTGTGAAAGTAGCCTTAGCGCCTCTACCTCTTCAAACAGCTGATTGGCCAAGGTACCAGGAATCAAATCCCCACCAGTCTGATATTAGAGAACCCCCTTGATGTGAATTTGTAAATTGCACGTATGTCTTAAATAGAGATGGTTAATGAGCCTGCAAAATTGGAAAGCAGTTTGCAGAATCAATATCAAGTTTTCTTCCAGCCATAAACTGTGCAAGACCTTCACTGCTCCTTACAGCTTCTGCAGAGATCACTTTGATCATTTCCAGTTCATTGGCTTCTTCCCAGCATTTTCCTGTTTCTTATTTCCTTTAGCACAATTTTGGAGCTTCATAAAATAAAGGAAATTCAAACAAATTGTGTAAAATTCAGCACACCTTCAAAGTGTCTCAGCCCATCCTTTGTTGGATGACTGTAAGCCTACAGCTTATCGCAAAATGTGTAATTATTGTCAGCTATACTTTAATTGGAGCTGCTGTGTCTATCGCTGCAGCTGACTGGCTGTGAAGCCTAGCTGAGGGGAACACAGTGTGGTCTCGCAAGATAAGCTGTCTTGTGCGATCATAATGAATCTAGCCCTTTGACACTGTCCAGACTCATTGACACATCAGAGTGATGAAGATGACTCTACCTTGAAAGAAGAGTTCTGGTGGCTGCCCTCTTGGCTAACCACTGGTGGCTTTGTATATGGGGTAACAGGGGCAGTAATATTCAGTGGAGCAACACCAATGCTAGCATGTACAGTTTTCTTTAAAGAGGTGAGTCCTTTTGGGGAGTGCTTGGGCCTGGGGAGAAGTACTCACTAGAGATGAGCGAAGCGATTCGTCGATTCGTTGATTCGTATTGAATCTTGGGATTTTTCAGCTGCGAAGCGAATCCGAATATTAGGTGATTCGCTTCGCTTTTGTACGCATCGCTACGTAGTTTGTCCGCTAAATTATACGCTATTCTACGTATAATTTAGTTACTCTATACGCTGTTGTGCAGACTCCTCCCTGGTAGTTACTCTACACGCTGTTGCGTACGAATTCTATTCAGCGATGCAGACTCCTCCCTGGTAGTTCCGCCCACTTCTCCTGCGTGCGAGGAAGACGTGGCAATTCAGCAGAGTAAGATGGTGGCGAGACAGCGAGGTCCTGACTGGGGAACCATGTTGTGGGCAGATGACCCCTATGAGGAGAAGGAACCGGAGGAGATCTATCTCTCACAGCTCAACAGGAAGTCGGATGAGGTGCCTGCTGAGGTGGTGACTCCACTGGCTGACAAGGCGGAGGCGGCAGGAGTTCCCGCTCCACCGCGCAAGGACTACTCCTTACGCCAGAATTTGATGGTCCCTGAGGCTGTCACCCGAAACGCCCAGACCCTCTGGGAATATAAAAAGCTGGTGGAGGAGTGGGTCGGCGGGGGTCTGCTGCCACAGCCAGGGCCGCTTTCATGATGAGGCAGGAGCGCCCTCTCATGTCCTTTAGCTCCAGCAGCAGTGAGGAGGACCTGCTGGCCTTTAAGTAATTCCTGCAGTTTTTATGGGAGCCACAACATGGACTTATCCTGAAGGGTGGGCACTAGTTGGCCCTTGTTTTTAGTTTTGTTGCCCCGCGTTTGTCCTCACCCAGATGGCCATGGATTGTTAGGACTCCCCCCATCAAAAAAAAGTTTTCTTATCCAAGTTGCGCATACGTGCGCCTCATCCCTTTTTTCCCCCTTTTCAGGTTATTTGGGGAGCCCTTCGAAAGAGGGTTTTTTAAAGGGAACCTTTGCTGCTATTTTTTTACCCATTTGGATTACAATTTTGTCTATGTGGATTACAAATTGCGACTGAGTTTGGGACTCTGCTCCAGTTCTATGACAAGCGTCAGAAGAAAAGAGACTTAAACATGTCCGTGAGCATACTAGGTAGGTGATATTTAAAATGTTTATATTATACTTATAATAATGTATTTGCACTTTACCATATATATGTCTCGAATATTCGCTCTGCCTCTGAGGAGTGCATGCCGCGGCCTCTCCTCGTACGTGCCTGTGTATTACGTAATCGCTTAGACAATAGTACGCTGAGATTCGTAAGTTATTTGTACGCTCATGCGTACGTCTTCTAAGAAGTTGCGTACATTTTGTAAATGAACGATCGTTATTAGTGAACGAATGTTCGCTAATAGCACATAATAACGTATATTTTGTACGCAAATACAACGAATCTATTCGTCGAATACACAAATTTTTGCTTCTCCTGCGTGCGAGGAAGACGTGGCAAGTCAGCAGAATAAGATGGTGGCGAGACAGCGAGGTCCTGACTGGGGAAGCATGTTGTGGGCAGATGACCCCTATGAGGAGAAGGAACCGGAGGAGATCTATCTCTCACAGCTCAACAGGAAGTCGGATGAGGTGCCTGCTGAGGTGGTGACTCCACTGGCTGACAAGGCGGAGGCGGCAGGAGTTCCCGCTCCGCCGCGCAAGGACTACTCCTTACGCCAGAATTTGATGGTCCCTGAGGCTGTCACCCGAAACGCCCAGACCCTCTGGGAATATAAAAAGCTGGTGGAGGAGTGGGTGGTGCAAGTTTTGGAGCACCCACGGTCCGGTGACCCTAAGCTGGAGCGCCGAAGGGGAACCGTTATTTGGTTCAACTTGGAGCAGGGAGTCGGTTTCATCGGCCATGAGGAGACGGCGGAGGAATTATATGTTAACCGCCGTTCGGTTAAGCGGCTGTATATTCAGCCCGTATGCCACAATCTCCACGCAGGGGATTACATGGAGTATACCCCCATGAAGAGCCTCCAAGGCCCCTTTGCTACTGGGGTGAAAGTCTTAAAGCAACCACCTACTCCTGCAGCGCCCCCGGAAGACTGGAGTGAGGAGGCCCAGGCCGCAGAAGAGGCTTGTGACCTTGAGACCTTGAGATTTGAAGCGAAATCCCAAGGTCAGGATCAGCCGGAACCCCTGATTCCTGATTTGCCGCCACCGATACCACCGATCCTTCATGTGGGACAGATGACCACGAACACTTTTGTGTACCATCCAACTGTGGTACAGTACCACTACCAACTGCCATGCCCATGGCAGTTGCAGGCCGCACAGTCCGTCGCTCGTGGAAGACCGTTACCATTACCGTTACAGCCGGAGATTCTGTCACCTGGTATGCCGGCAGGAGGATCTGGCCACTACAGAGTGATGGGCAGGGCCAAATTTACCACTGCCTTTGCCAGTGTGACAGCCCAGTCACCAAGAAGACCATCCTTGAGAGGTCGGCGGGGGTCTGCTGCCGCAGCCAGGGCCGCTTTCATAATGAGGCAGGAGCGCCCTCTCATGTCCTTTAGCTCCAGCAGCAGTGAGGAGGACCTGCTGGCCTTTAAGTAATTCCTGCAGTTTTTATGGGAGCCACAACATGGACTTATCCTGAAGGGTGGGCACTAGTTGGCCCTTGTTTTTAGTTTTGTTGCCCTGCGTTTGTCCTCACCCAGATGGCCATGGATTGTTAGGACTCCCCCCATCAAAAAAAAGTTTTCTTATCCAAGTTGCGCATACGTGCGCCTCATTCCTTTTTTCCCCCTTGTCAGGTTATTTGGGGAGCCCCTCGAAAGAGGGTTTTTTAAAGGGAACCTTTGCCGCTATTTTTTTACCCATTTGGATTACAATTTTGCCTATGTGGATTACAAATTGGGACTGAGTTTGGGACTCTGCTCCAGTTCTATGACAAGCGTCAGAAGAAAAGAGACTTAAACATGTCCGTGAGCATACTAGGTAGGTGATATTTAAAATGTTTATATTATACTTATAATAACGTATTTGCACTATTTACCATATATGTGTCTCGAATATTCGCTCTGCCTCTGAGGAGTGCACGCCGCGGCCTCTCCTCGTACGTGCCTGTGTATTACGTAATCGCTTAGACAATAGTACGCTGAGATTCGTAAGCTATTTGTACGCTCAAGCGTACGTCTTCTAAGAAGTTGCGTACATTTTGTAAATGAACGATCGTTATTAGTGAACAAATGTTCGCTAATAGCACATAATAACGTATATTTTGTACGCAAATACAACGAATCTATTCGTCGAATACACGAATTTTAGGAAAAGTTCGGCGAATAATTTTTTCAATGATTCGCTCATCTCTAGTACTCACCTACTGAATACAGGACTCATAATTATGTTCCGTATATTGTTTGATCACAATATTTCTTTTGCCATTTTGGTTAGTAGGAGAATCGACATGTCTCTAGAATATGCTTCCCTTATGTAGGGGAGCATATTCAGGCTAAAGATCTGCTTTATATGGTCAATGTCGCTTCAATAAACTTTGCATAAATCAACCCTTTATGCTGTGAATCCTGGGCATAGGCAACTATGGAGAGGGCAATGGAGGGTGAGGAAGGGTGAAGTGAGCAGCATTAAAGGGGTTGTCCTGGTTCAGAGCTGAACCCGGGCATACCCACATATTAACCCAGGCAGCGCCTCTAATATGAGCATCAGAGCACTTCATGCTCCTATGTTCTCCTTTGGCCTGCACTGAATTGCGCAGAGAAAAGGCATTTCATGGAGTTCCAGTGACGTACTAGGTTCTCCATAGGGACAGCCAGGTGGAGCTTCTGGCCAGCAGCCCCGTGACATCACTGTAAAATGACTAGGGCATCACTAAAGAAAAAAGGGAATTTCAGTCAGCACATCCCAGTGCGCAGATGCACGTTGCTATGGCTAAATGCACAAGGAAAGGAAAATACATACAATGCAATGGCACACTGCCAACCAGATAAAGCACAAAATGCCATAGTGATATGAGGTATTTTGAAGCTAATGCTATGCTTGTTTAGTTAATTAGAGATTCTTGGCAAATATATTTTGTACAAAATTATCTGAGCCTGCATAATCAGAGGGTGTTGGTTCCACATGCATGCTGGATCCCCTCTGCCTTTTGCCATTTCTGGTGCTTCAAAGGCCTCCACTCATTCAGGGATGCAGGTACCAACATGCATGCCGAGTCCACTCGGCTTTAAAATGGCAAAAGGCAGAGGGGATCCAGCATGCATGTGGAACCAACACCCCCTGATTATACGGAAGCCAAGGTTGGCACATAACAGGTAGGAAATAGTGGTTCCTTCCCGTCCTACAGAGATCACCTTGACGATTTGGTGGATGGGCTCAGATAATTTTGTACAAAATATATTTGCCAAGAATCTCTAATTTACTAAACAAGCATAGCATTAGCTTCAGAATACCTCATATCACTATGGCATTTTGTGCTTTATCTGGTTGGCAGTGTGCCATTGCATTGTATGTATTTTCCTTTCCTAGGGCATCACTAAAGCCTGCCCATCAGAGCCAGTGACATCACCGAATACACTGCTGGGCAGAAGTCTCTACCTAGGAGTGTACCAAAGTAAACAAACAAGCCCTTGCTCTGCCTGATCCAGAGCAGGGCAAGGGAGAGCATAGGAGTATGAAATGCTTTGATGCTCATATCACAGGGGCCGGAGAGGTGAAAATGTGGGTATGTCCGGTTTTAGCTCCGAACCCAGACAACCCCTTTAAGAAGGAAAAGCCAAAAAAATAGCTTATTTAAAAACACACATGCTGGCTGTAGAAGTCTATGGAGAAGGAGGAAGAATACTGCTAGAGGGAGAAAAGGGCATTTTCTCTAAAAAGATATGTTACAAAGTTTCTTATATTCACCTGTACTACTGATTTATGCAACATTTGTTGAACTGACAGTGACCATTTAAGCTTCATTTATATGAGACAAACAACCCCTGTGTGGTGAAAGCTACTGCATAAGAAAACCTATGCTCCAGTCCACAAACATACAGTAATGAAATGGCATATTTAATGCTCAGCATAAACCCCTGTCCACAAATGCAGAACTACTTAACTTGTAAATTTATGTATTATTCTATTTATTAAATGTATTATAGTATAAATCGACATAATTAGCCAGTTATACAACTCTAGAACATTTTGTTTCCTGCTGGCAAGGCAAATATTATGCTTTTATTCCACATTTTGGCACTTGTATTTGTGTAACGTCTTTTCAAATACTTCCTGTAATGCTAAAAGTATTTAGCAATTTCTTGTTTTTGTTCAGCTTTTCTAAAAATTTCCACTCCGATTTCACCCCTGTACAGCACAATAACGTGTACGTACACTTTCATGGAAGAAGTATGTTGGAACAGTTGCTGGTACAATATAGTCATAGAGGAACAGCGATATTTATTTCAACACTGTCTACGTAGTCTAATAAGGAAAGCGATGTCGGATGTGTCCTCACACAGGCCCTCTTTATTGGACCTTCTATTGCTCCACATTCTCCTTTACAATATTAAGATATGGCACAAACGATCTGCCCATTGGCGATTTTCCACCTATAACGCCGCTTCATAATAATAATAATGATAATCTTTATTTATATAGCGCCAACATATTCCGCAGCACTTTACAATTCAGGGGTTCATGTACAAACAGTCATAAATAACATAGCAACAGACCATTACAGTCCATTATTACAACAAGAGGAATGAGGGCCCTGCTCGCAAGAGCTTACAATCTATGAGGAGATAGGGGTGACACAGAAGGTAGAAGTGCTTGTTTTGCACAATGGTTCAGCCATCTTGGGAAAATAGAGGAGCAGATATAGAGCTGTATGAACCAGTCACCAGCTAATATATAAAGTTCTTCTGGGTGCAATGGAGAGTTTGGTGGAGGATCAGGTTCAGAGAATGATAAATGGGCTTTATATGGAGAAGAGTTAAATCAGGGGATGTGATAGGCCAACCTAAAAAGATGTGTTTTTAGGGAGCGCCTTAAGCTGTGCAAGTTGTGATTTAGTCTGATTTTTTGGGGTGCTTGACACCAGCTGTAAGGTATCTGTCTCATTACTTAATTTGTTTGCTCCCTGTATATACACAATCACGGAGAAAAAGAGGTCTAAAATGGCAGAGAAGTGCTCAAAACCCCATATGCTGTTGCGCATATCAAACCGGGGGAGCAAATCCTGCACATGTGATCCGTTGCTAACAGCGATCCCCAGCAAAAATGCATACAGTGGAGGATGCCTGCAGCGGACCAAATGTACCACAAAAACATCCTACACAAGATAACAAATTGTGTGGATGTGACAAACTATATCATCAAACAAATCACGGGAAAAGGTGCACTGTAACGGTACATGCAATTGATAATATATGGCTAAACCCTCATGCTGATGTTAAAATGAGACTTTCGCCAATATATTCTTATATCAAGAACATACTGGAGCCCGAGCACCGTGTCAAGGTATCTCAGAGTGGCACGGGACCTAACGCTAACCTACCTATGCCGTATGGGCAATTACGGAGGAGCATATAGGCCGACACACAGCAACCTACTTCTAGTTACCTCCAGCGTCAGATCACACATCCAATGGGAGGAGGGAGGAGACTGTGAGTCCCACCTATCCCTGACTCACGTGGCCCAGACTGCACAGGTGCACCAGAATGTTACCGTAAGATCTAAGTCAATGCACATTCAAACCTGGAGTTGCCACACCTCCAGCTATAAATGTACAAACACAATCACGGAGAAAAAGAGGTCTAAAATGGCAGAGAAGTGCTCAAAACCCATATGCTGTTGCGCATATCAAACCGGGGGAGCAAATCCTGCACATGTGATCCATTGCTAACAGCGATCCCCAGCACATATGTGCAGCGGACCACATGTAGGTGCACCACTGACATGCAATTGATAATATATGGCTACCCTCATGCTGATGTTAAATGAGACTTTCGCCATATATATCAGAACATACTGGAGCCGAGCACCGCTTCAAGGTATCTCAGAGTGGCACGGGACCTAACGCTAACCTACCTATGCCGTATGGGCAATTACGGAGGAGCATATAGGCCGACACACAGCAACCTACTTCTAGTTACCTCCAGCGTCAGATCACACATCCAATGGGAGGAGGGAGGAGACTGTGAGTCCCACCTATCCCTGACTCACGTGGCCCAGACTGCACAGGTGCACCAGAAGGTTACCGTAAGATCTAAGTCAATGCACATTCAAACCTGGAGTTGCCACACCTCCAGCTATAAATGTACAAACACAATCACGGAGAAAAAGAGGTCTAAAATGGCAGAGAAGTGCTCAGAACCCCATATGCTGTTGCGCATATCAAACCGGGGGAGCAAATCGTGCACATGTGATCCATTGCTAACAGCAATCTCCACCAAAAAAGCATACAATGGAGGATGCCTGCAGTGGACCACATGCAACAGCATATGGAGTTTTGAGCACTTCTCTGCCATTTTAGACCACTTTTTCTCTGTGATTGTGTTTGTACATTTACACCTGGAGGTGTGGCAACTCCAGGTTTGAATGTGCCTTGACAGATCTTATGGTAACATTCTAGTGCACCTGTGCAACCTGAATCACATGAGTCATTGGTAGGTGGGACTCACAGTCTCCTCCCTCCTCCCATTGTATGTGTGATTTCACGCTGGAGATAACTAGGAGTTGGTCGCTGTGTGTCGGCCTGTATGCACCTTCCGTAATTGCCCATATGGCATAGGTAGGTTAGCGTTAGGTCCCGTGCCACTCTGAGATACCTTGACGCGGTGCTCGGGCTCCAGTATGTTCTTGATATAAGAATATATTGGCGAAAGTCTCATTTTAACTTCAGCGTCAGGGTTTAGCCATATATTATCAATTGCATTTACCGTTGCAGTGCACATTTTTCCGTTGTTTGTCTCCCTATATATATATACACTCAGTTAAAAATAGTGCTCCATTAACCTTAGAAGAAGCCATGGCGAAACATGTCAGGGGTGTGAGGTCCCATTATTTTGGTCTATATGGCTATGCAACAATATTGCTTTACTGTCTTTGATGACTTGGGTGGTCTTGCATCCGCCATCGAACTCTATGACTCTGCTATACTTGAGGCCGTGAACAAGGTCCAGGATGGACTGAAACATTAAGGTTGGCCACAGGGGCGTAGCTATAGGGGGTGCAGAGGTAGCAGTCGCTACCGGGCCCAGGAGCCTGAGGGGGCCCAAAGACCCTTGTGTTGCATAAGACACCAGTATTATAGAAAGTGCATGCTGGTCAAGTTACAGCTCTGGCTGGAGGGGTTAGGTCAAGAAATTGGCATGGTGGAGCGGATGCCGTTTCAGTTTTTGCCTCGGGCAGCATGAAGTCTATGCGCTTCCCTGCCCCTGGACACAAAGCACTGAGGGAAGGGGGGGCCCAAGCTGAACTCTTGTACCAGGGCCCATGAGCCTTTAGCTACGCCCCTGGTTGGCCACTTTCAGTGAACAGATTTGGATGAAATAAAACTTTGTTGAACTCGCATTCTATATCCAAGTGCCATGATTCCTTCCTTCAAGAATGTGACAACAAGCATGGCAATTACAATGATTAAAATTATAAGATTGCAAGAATTTTGCCCATACAATTTTTGGATCAATCAGCTGGATATAATCAGGTTCAATTTGACATAAGATGAAGCCAAACAGAATGCCGTGGATTGTGAATCTGGTTCAATGATTCTGCGCATATTGCACATATTTAACCTTTTCAATACCCTAGGATTTTCCGTATTTGCGTTTTCGTTTTTTACTCCCTGCCTTCCTAGAGCCATCATTTTTTTATTTTTACATTCACTTAGTAGTATGAGGGTGTGTTTTTTGTGAGACAAGTTACACTTTCTAATGATACAATTTAATATTGTATATGCTGTAAAAAATTCCAAATGGGGTGAAACTGGAAAAAGAAAACCACAATTCTGCCGAAGTTTTATGCATTTAATTCTTACCACATTCCCTATGCAGTAAAACTGTGTGTGCCTTTTTGATCACTTTTTGTTCAGTTTTTTTAGTGGGAGCTGAAGACAAAACTACGTCAAGTTGACTGTTTTGATTTTTTTTTTAATAGTGTTTTGTGCTTTGCAAATGATTTTTATTTTTTATTATTTATTTTTATAATGGGCAAAAGGGGTGATTTTATTTTTTATATTTTTTTTATATATATATTTTTTAAGCTAGACGCATCTCCTGCCAGTGCAGGGAGATCATGACTGGTGTATGGATATGCCAGTTTTGATAAATGTCCCTCAATATGCTAGCATACAACATGCTAGTAAAATCCTTGACAGGCTGCAATCTACCTCATTTCCGCTTCGTGGCCACATGTAGAAATGCAATAGACATTTAGGCTAGGGCTACACCAAATCCAGGTTGGATTTCTTGCGACTGCCGCGGCGATCCCATTCATCTCTATGGGATCCCCGCTACTCAGGGATCCTGGCTGCGACGGGTGTCGCGCGACAACTGTCGCCGTGTAGCCCTAGCCTTAATGTTGTAGTATCACAAAATCTTTTTTTTTTTTTTAAGCTGGTCCCCTTGCACCACAGATCTCAGGAAACAGTATTTTGAGCCAAGAGCAAAGGTAAGGAAGGACACACCTGCTATCATTGTCTGCTGGATCTGAATACTTTTGTAATTGTATATATCTTATTTTTCACTTTATAAGACACACCTGAAAAGACGCACCCCAGGTTTTGAAAGAGGAAAATAAGAAAAATATATCTTTCATTAGACCCCCAATCTACATAAGACCTCAGATTAATCCCCTAATCTTCATCAGATCCCCAAATCAGACCCTCAATCTTTATCAGACCTCAGATCAGACCCCCCCAATCACATCCCATTTTTTATCAGACTTCAGATCAAACCCCCCAATCAGATACCCAATTTTTATCAGACCCCTCAATCAAACACTCAATCTTCATCAGACCTCAGATCAGACATTAAAATGAATAAAACAGCTTAGGGGTTGTTCACATATCAGTTATTTGATCAGTTATTTCCATCAGTTATTGTCAGCCAAAACCAGGAGTGGACACTAAACAGAGATCAGGTATAATGAAAAGATCTGCACCTGTTCTGTGTTTTTGACCCGCACCTGGCTTTGGTTCACAATAACTGATGGAAATAACTGATCAAATAACTGATATGTGAACAACCCCTTACCTCTCCTGATCCAGATAGCGCTCTCTTCCTGCACTCACCACTCCCTGGTTTTCTGCAAGTGTTGCGCTGCACTGTGACCAGTGGCGTACCGCCCATAGAGGCAGACCACGCCACTGCTATGGGGCCCCGGCACAGGAGGGGCCCGGAGCACGCGGGAGGCCCCGCCCCCTACCCTGCATCATTAAGATGCGTCCTGCCCTGCCTGTGCTCCGGGCCTCTCCTGGCCTGCTCAACTCGGCTCACTGCAGGACCTCCCGGACGTTCCTGTGCGCTCCAGCTGGCCCCACCTCCTTCCTCATGCCAAAGAGGGGAAAGAAGATCAAGGCCCCAGCCCCCTCCAGAGTGGCGTCGGCGGTACAAGGGACAAGTAACTGTAAGTATTTATGTGTTTTATGTGTTTCATATGTGTATGTATGTGTGTATGTTTGTGTGTGTATGTATGTGTGTGGGTATATGCATACAATGTGCCAGACGATATACATTATACCTCTACACTGTGTATATACTTATATTGTACAGCATGGCGCAGGGGTTATATTGTCCGGCATGGTGTAACCGTCATGCATTTGTTGTACAGTATATATTATAATCCCTGTACCATGCTATACAATGTACAGTATAATTCATACACCATACTGTATAATATACAGTATAATCCGTATACCATACTGTATAATATACAGTATAATCCCTACACCATACTGTATAGTATACAGTATAATCCCTACACCATGCTATACAATCTACAGTATAATCCATACACCGTACTGTATAATATACAGTATAATCCGTACACCATGCTGTATAGTATACAGTATAATCCCTACACTATACTGTATAATATACAGTATAATCCCTACACCATACTGTATAATATACAATGTAATCCGTACACGATGCTGTATAGTATACAGTATAATGCATACACCATGCTGTATAATATACAGTATAATCCATACACAATGCTGTATAGTATACAGTATAATCCGTACACCATGCTATATAATATACAGTATAATCCCTACACCATACTGTATAATATTCAGTATAATCCGTACACGATGCTGTATAGTATACAGTATAATCCGTACACCATGTTGTATAGTATACAGTATAATCCCTTCACCATGCTGTATAATATACAGTATAATCCCTACACCATGCTGTATAGTATACAGTATAATCCGTACACAATGCTGTATAGTATACAGTATAATCCCTACATCATGCTGTATAATATACAGTATAATCCGTACACCATGCTGTATAATATACAGTATAATCCCTATACCATTCTGTATATTATACAGTATAATCCCTACACCACGCTGTATAATATACAGTATAATCCCTACACCATGCTGTATAATATACAGTATAATCCCTACACCATGCTGTATAATATACAGTATAATCCATCCTTGTTGCTGCCCCCATTCAGTATATAACGTCTCCTTAATTTAAAAAAAAAAAAAAAAATCAGTAGCTCATGTATACATTTCTTTATTGGCAAATGGAGGTGTGGCATGGGAGGAGCCAGGGTAGCATGTGGGATGGGCCAGGGTAGTGGGAGGGGTTAGGAGCCCCATTCAGAATCTTGCTATGGGGCCCAATGATTTCTATGTACGCCCCTGACTGTGACCTGATGTTGCACAGTGTCAGGTCATAGTACACGCCTACAAGCACTATGTTCTGATGCTATACACAGTCAGGACACAGCACAGCGTGTGCCTGGATGAAGACCAAGAAGCGGTGAGTACAGCCAGCTCTAGCAGTTCTATACTTGTTGCTCCATACTAATGAACCCTTCCATAATGGAATCTCTTATTAGCATTTGGGGGGGAAAAAGTTAGGTCTTATAAAGAGAAAAATACATTAAAAGGGTTCTCCGGGAATTAAGAAAATGAATATACTTAAATATTACTTTATTATAAATATATTCTCAAATACCTTTCATTATTTATAATGGCTCGTTTTATCTGGGGAGCAATCATCAGGGGAAACAAAATGGCCGCTGTCCCATTAGTTTACACAAAACCTGTCCTGATCACACATGAAGACAAGTTACTTTACAACACTGAGGTAAAGAGCTGCCTCCTCCTCCTCTCTACTTGTCAGGGATTATGGTCCTGAATACAGATAAGATCTTTAGCTGAATCTCTGGGGAATTTAGTTAATGAGAAGACATGAGTACAGAGAGAATGGACATGACAGACTGTGGTAATGTGTTGCTATGGTAATGGAGATTGCATACAAGTGCGGCTGCTGATTAGCCACACCCCCACCCTCCTCTTATGTCTCCTCATCTTCTCCATTCCCACAGAGATTCACCTGTATTCAGGATGATGATTCCTGACAAGCAGAGCAGAGAGGAGGATGAGGCAGATCTTTACCTGAGTGTTGTGAAGTAACTTTAGGACAGGCTTTGTGTGTACTGATAGGACAGCAGCCATTTTGTTTCTCCTAATGATTGCTCCTTAGACAAAACGAGCCAATATAAGCAATGAAAGGTATTTGTGAATACATTTATCATAAAATAATATTTAAGTTTTTTCATTTTTTTAATTCCTGGAGAGCCCCTTTAACTAAATATATATTTTATTTTGATATATTTTGTATATCCACTGAGTTATTCACTGTATATTCTAAATTCTCTGTCCAGCTCTCTGAGGTTGACATGCTCAATTCATCCTTCTACTGCCACTAGCTGCAGCAGAAAGGACATACCCCCAACAAGTGTAAATAATGGCATGTCACAGTGCAAGTTAACCCTTCAAACAGGGCCGTATTAGCAACTAGGCACCGGGGGCACGGTGCCTAGGGCGGCGGGTTGCGGGGTGGGGGGTGTTGCCGTCGGGTGGCGCGGGGTAACGGCGACCATGCCACTGGTGCTAAACTTTTCCCTTTATAAGATGCAGTGCATCTTATGAAGGGAATACTAGCGAGCGCTTCCATAATGGAAGCGCTCACTAGCCTGCAGTAGGAGGGGGAGTGAAGCGCTGGTAGCACTGTACAGTACTTACCCCTCCTCCTGCTTGCTCTTCCTGAGGCCGGCGCTGCTGTGTCCTGACTGCCTGCAGTGTCAGGACGTACAGAGCGCCCTCTGATCTGACGCTGCAGGAGGTCAAGTGACTTCAGCGCGGGCCCCTGGAAGAGTAGAGAGCGGGGACACAGCCAGGACCGGAGGTAAGTTTTTTTTTTTTTTTACTTGTCTGATCTGAAGTGGGGGCCAAAAAGGGATCTGAAAAGGTGGGGACAGAGTGGGTGATCTGAAAAGGTGGGGACAGAATGGGGGGATCTGAAAAGGTGGGGACAGAATGGGGGGATCTGAAAAGGTGGGGACAGAATGGGGGGATCTGAAAAGATGGGGACAGAATGGGGGGTCTGAAAAGGTGGCGACAGAATGGGGGATCTGAAATGGTGGGACAGAATGGGGGGGATCTGAAATGGTGGGACACAATGGGGGGTCTGAAATGGTGGGACAGAATGAGGGGATCTGAAATGGTGGGACAAAGGGGGATCATGGATAGGGGATCTGAAATGGTGGGACAGAATGGGGGGATCTGAAATGGTGGGACAGAATGGGGGGGATCTGAAATGGTGGGACAGAATGGGGGGGATCTGAAATGGTGGGATAGAATGGGGGGGTCTGAAATGGTGGGACAGAAATGGCGGGAATCTGAAATGGTGGGACAGAATGGGGGGGCTGGAATGGGGGGGATCTGAAATGGTGGGACAGAATGGGGGGTCTGAAATGGTGGGACAGAATGGGGGGGTCTGAAATGGTGGGACAGAATGGGAGGGGCTGATGGGGGACAATGGGGGATTAATGGTGGGACAGAATGGGGGGATCTGAAATGGTGGGACAGAATGGGGGGATCTGAATGGTGGGACAGAATGGGGGGTCTGAAATGGTGGGACAGAATGGGGGGGTCTGAAATGGTGGGACAGAATGGGGGGATCTGAATGGTGGGAGCAGAATGGGGGGATTTGAAATGGTGGGACAGAATGGGGGGATCTGAAATGGTGGGACAGAAATCGGGACCAGAAAGGGGGTCTAAAATGGGGGCCAGAAAGGGGTTCTGATTGTGGGTCTGGAGGCCTAATGAGGGTCTGATAGGGGGTCTGGAGGTCTAATGGGGGTCTGATTGAGTGTCTGGAGGTCTAATGAGGATCTGATAGGGGGTCTGGGGGGTCTAATGAGGGTCTGATTGGGGCTTGGGAGGTCTAATGAGGGTCAGGTATGGGAGTTTGGAGGTCTAATGGGGGTCTGGAGATGGGCGGTCTCATCTGGGGTTTGATATGGGGATCTGATCTGAAAGGTAAGGGGGGTACTGTTTTTCTGTGTGGTGCCAGTATTTTCAGGGGGGCTGTTTCTGTAGTATAGTATGGGGGGAGGGCAGGGTGAGATGTGGAGAAGGTGAGAGGATGATGGAAAAGTAGGAAAGTAAGATGTCTGTTTGTTGAACTCTTCAGAGACGAGGCACAGCTGAAAGAAGTCACCATGGCGGTCTGGTCTGACAGAAGAAGAAAGAAAACGTCATCAGAGAAGAGAAGTCACTGGATGTAAGAGGTACATATGTGGCGCTGTATGACCTGTATGTTCTGTAGTACTGTATGAAATGTTTTCCAAGTCTGTCTTTGAAGGGGTTGTCTTTTTTTTCTTTTTTTTGTACGAGCGCTGTTTTCTCTGCTCTGTTTACTGCTCTTCACTGCAAATTCTATGGCAAGCAGGTGAACAGAGCAGAGAAAGCAGCTCTCATATGAGCTCTGCTCTCTCTTCAAACAGCTGATCGTCAGGGTTCTGGAGGACCCCAGACGATCTGATATTGATGACCTATCGTGAGGATAGGTCATTAGTAGTAAAAAGAGGACAACCCCTTTAACAGTAGGACTGGAGAGAAGGGATTAGGTTGAGAATTTGGCATGGGGGGGCGTTTCAATATTTGCCTTGGGCATCAGAAAAGCTAGGTGCACCAGCGGCAGGTGTGGGGCCCAAGCTGAACTGTTGCACCAGGGCCCATGAGCCTTTAGCTACGCCCCTGGGTGGGAGGAACTGTGCACAAATAGTTGCATACAATCATACGTCACCGGCGCCGTGCTGTCCCTCTCGGCTCTCCGCTGCTCTACTGCTGCAGTCTGCCGCCCGGCGCCCGCTGAGGACTGGATCGCTCCTCCCTCTTCAGTAGCCTCTTCATTGGAGCAGGCTCACATCTTTCTGTTGCTTGCTCCAATGACGTCCAGCGTCACGCCGCCGCCGCTCTCGCGCCAGGAAGTGAAGAGAGGATCGGACTGGAGAACACAGCAGAGCGCCAGGTCACGTCAGGTAAATTTACAATGTGATTTGATGCTGGGGGTGTCTAAGGTTAAATACAGTAGTAATTAGATAGGGGGGGTTGATTGGATTAGGTTGGATGGGGGGTGGGGGGGTACAGACTGAGGATAGTTGGGTGTATGGGGATGGTGGGGTAGTTGGGCGGGGGTTAATTGGCTTGGCAGAGGACCATTTTCAGTATCCAGGGGGTTGGGGGGAGGATAGGGTCACTGTAATAAGTCCAGGAGGAGGCTACTATGGGGGGTGGGGTAACAAGGATACTATGGGGTTGGGAGGCTACTGAGGAGAGACACTATGCTACTGTGGGGGAGGAGGCTACTATGGGGGGTGGGGTAACGAGGAGAGGCTACTATGAGGTGGGGGGGTGAGAAGAGGCTACTATGGGGGGTGGGGGTAACGAGGCTACTATGGGGTGGGGGGGACTGAGGAGAGGCTACTATGCTACTGTGGGGTGAGGGGGCTACTATGGGGTGGGGGGGGACTGAGGAGAGGCTACTATGGCTACTATTTGGGGGCGTGGGGGAATGGGTCGCGTTGGGGGGGGGGGGGCGTCTTCACAGAGAGTGCCTAGGGCAGCATGAACCCTAAATATGGCCCTGCCTTCAAAGTGTACTAAAGTAGTGAGTTGATGGCTTTGCATAGCAGTAATAGGGACAAATGGCCAGACTCCAAAGCACCCTTGCTCCAGGGCACTACAATAGCATTACATTCCACCTTTAATTTTTCAGAGCTCCTATGAATAAGGAAATGATTAATTTGATTGGTTGCTATGGGCAACTAAGCCAGTTTTCCTTTGTACTAGTTTTGATAAGTCTCCCCCATTGATTTGACCAGTCCTACGTGGTAAAACAATAATGGTTGCAATTTTTCCTGAACAGAAATATGGTCAGTGAAAAACAGTGCTCATGTGCACCCTTTGTAATGAATGGGTCAGGGTTTATTCAGGATGCTTTCTGTTGTAAAAACGAAACTTATTGGAACAGAAAACTCATATTCGTACAGAAATAAGGCTTATTTAATCTGTCATTATGTTTTTTAGGTTTTGTTGCACGTTGTCTCTTTGGTCTTCATCCTACAGTTGAGGGGCACATTTTGCCATGACTTTGGCTACAATTAGGCTGTTTGATCAGTAATTTCCTTCACTGACTGCCAAAACCAGGTGCGGGTCCAAAACACAGAAGAGGTGCAAATCTCTCCAATATACCTTATCTCTGTGTACGCTTCATCCCGGTATTGATTCACAATCACTGATGGAAATCAGTGATCAAACACTGACCAAACACTGTCTATGTGAAAGCGGCCTTAGGCCTCATGTTTTGGTGCGTGCCCAATCCAGATTTTTACGGATTGCATGCGGACTCATTAATTTTTATGCGGACAGCACACGGATGTCATCTGTGTGCTGTCCGCATCCGTGTGGCCATTCTGCAAATTATAGAACATGCTTTATTCTTGTCCGATTTAGCATTTCTACTGAAGGAAGTGAGAAAATTGCATGACGCACATGGCCGTTATCCGTATTTTGCGGATCCACAGTTTGCGGACCACAAAATGCCTTAAGCCTCATTCACACGTCCGTGCTCCAATCTGTGAGAAGGTGGACAGTGATGCATCCGTGAAGACGTCTGTGAAGGATCCGTGTTGGGTCCGTGTGTCAGTTTTTTGCTGTCCATGAGTCATCCATGTTTTACTGGCCATGCACAGCTGAAAAATAATTTTCAAAGCATCTCTTCCTAATGATCAATGAAACAAGGATGCAACACAGATGGCATCCATGTTGCATCCGTGGTTTTCACGACCATAGTGGGTGTGATGGATCCGTGACCACGGACAAAATAGAGCATGCATCTGTGCTAAAAACACAGACCCATGGACCCTGCTAAAACACTGATGTGTGAATAAACTCATTCAAATGAATGTGTACGCTTGCTGTCCATGGAGAACATGACCTGCACACGTATGTGGAACACTGACATGTGCATGAGGCTTTAGAGTGGGTGAATTCTGCAGTCCAAACTGCATGAACATGACTATAGACTCGCTCAGATGGGAGTGTGAAAAATAAGTTGCACAATATTAACTAGATATTAGATTATGAAAAGAATCATAGCATTGCAGAAATGACACATTTTAGACTGAAGGGTTATACAGGATATGTGCTGGGTTATTACAATGCTGACTAATAGATCAAGTTCGAAGAGAATGGATTGCAAATTCCAGTTTGCATAACACTGCCATAAATCTAACTCTAGTCCTCTGATTGCATCATACATTTCTCTCCTACAAAACCCCCCCTAAAACATCAATATGAAAAACACATGCAGCAAAACATGAGTTCTACATATGGATATTGAGGATTTCCACTATATTCTGTCACTCAAGTCACGTTCCTCTGCTTCTAGGGGGAACTTGTCCAATATATGAAATCTAATATACAACATGCAGATTTCTCGTAATAAATATGTTATACCACTGTATTTTAATGCATGGCCTCGATGGAATGGATTAGCACTAGAGTTGAGCGAACGTGCTCGGATCCCCTGCGCTCGCATGGCCGCAGGCATCCTGATCCGTCCTCACCTGACTGTAAGTGAATGGGGGCAGATCCGTTTGGTATGACACACGAGTGTGTCATACCAAACGAATCCATCCCCACTGACTTGCAGTCTGGTGAGGAGGACGGATCCGGATGGCTGCGCCCATGCGAGTGCAGGGGATCCGAGCTCTACAGTGCTCGTTACGAGCACGTTCGCTTCAACTCTAATTAGCACTAGAGGTGAGTGAATTGATTCTAAACAAATCGTATTTGTCACAAAAATTCTTCTGCCAAACGAATTTGTTTTGGACAAAATTGTGCAAAACTTTTACGTTTACACTAGCAAGGGAAAAAGAACAGGAAGGATAAAGATGGAGGATCACATTACCCTAGGAGGGGCCATGGCTGTCAGTCTTGCCCACAATGCTTTTAAGGCAGCCTGACAGCCAACCTATGAAACCCAGATGTCATTGTGAGCACACCCAGTGCTATGGCTATGAGCCAGATACAAGCCAGACATCTTAGGGTCTTTCAGGGACAGGGTAGTAATTGTGAATAAGATATATTAAAGGGGCTGTCCGGGTTCAGATTCCCATTTTCACCCCTCCGGATCTGCAAAAAAAGCATTTGCCCTGTGCGATTCCTATAATTCATTGCATTTTAGTGTTACTGCTATACTAACATTGACCAGCAGGCTTCACCAGAGAGGCACAGCCTGCTGGAAAAGCATCAAGGCTGGCTTGGGGCCTATACCAGGCCCCAGCCAGCCTTTACACACATCGGCACCCCGAGATAGCATTTCCGGTTTTCCAATGGGAGACAGAGGGAGTCCTCTCCCTCTGTCACTGCTTACATGTGGCAGGCACCATTGTCCACGGCATGTAAGGGGTTAACCGGATCGGCACTCCTGCCAGATGGAGATGTTTAGAGATGAGCGAGCATGCTCGTCTGAGCTTGGTGCTCGTTCGAGTATTACTGTACTCGTAAGTGCTCGCTGCTCGGACGAGTATCTCGCCATGCTCGAGGAAATGGCATCTCCCAAATTTAGAATTTTTGCCGCCTATAAACTCAGCCAATCACAAGCCAGGAGACTCTGCGGTACACCCAGCATCACGTGGGGCCCTTACATGTCGATAGCAGGGGTTAGCTGGCCTGATCAGGTGACCCTGGAATATACTAGTGACTGCCCGCGGTGCTCGGCTCAGATGCTGTCTGGATGTCTTTAGGGACAGAGCTGCTGCGTTTCAGGGAGAATGTTAGGGCCTGGATTTAGTTCTCTGTTAGGCAGGAGTGATCTCAAAAGAACCCAACAGCCCTTCTAAAGGCTACAAGACATTTTTTTTGTCTCCTGGCTGAGCTGGCTGTCACTAGTAGTGCAGCTATCGCCATATATAACCCTTTTTTTTAATTATTTTATCTCAGTGATACAAATCTATTTCATACAGCAGTGTGGAACCATTCTGTGTGTCACAGTTCAGCTGTCCACTCACCATAAACCACAATCCGTATTTTCTGTCCAGGTGACCCATACTGTACGTCACGTAATAAAAAACGGTCTTTTGCTTTCACTGATACAGCTACATTAGAAAAATCTCTGTGCGACATTTGTCTGGGTTGCAGTCAAAATAGCCACAGTCAGCACGGGGCTGAGTTTGCTCTCTGATAGTTTCTGCACGTCACGTTAAAAAAAATATATATAAAAAAAATA